>JAVJIF010026858.1:0-50175 GCA_038442645.1 Agave tequilana | reverse complement strand
CCTTCTTTGAATGAATTTCGCGAAACTGGTATGTCCGCGAACAGAGCCTTCTTAAGGGGCTAAGATAAGCCTTTCGGCGAAGTCCCTGAAGGATTGCGCGAAGCCCGCATTTTAATCCAGGGCGAAGTTAACCCTTAGTGGGATTGAATCAGCGCTTCTCGGGGAGGCGCTTCGGGTGGCGTTTCAAATTAATTCGAAACGGCGGCTTTGTGCCTTTTTCGAGGCCTCGTTTCAGGCGCTGATTGGCCTATAAAAGCCCGATCGGGCTGAGCAGGAAAAGATCTCCTTTTTTCAGAGAAATTTTGACTTTCCCCTCTTCCTCTTCCTTCTTCGTTCAGATAATTTTGAGAACTTTTGCAGCTCTTCAATGGCGCCCAAAAGACGAGCGGGTAAAGAAGTGGCGACTTCTGCAGCGGAGGGTCCTCCTCCTTCGGTCATCGAGGGACCAGTCGCTGGTAAGGGACTTTCCCTTCTGATCAGAGACTGCGGTCTCTCTCTTAAAGCCGATATTTGGCTATCAGAACGATCGAACATGATCTGTTCTTATTAGGGAACCCGTTTCCATGGATTTCCTTATTTTCCTTGCACAGGGAATAAAGAACTGAACAGTTCTTCTTTAGGCTTCCGTACGAAGCCATTACTTGGGTTGTCTTCCTCCTGTTGAGGAACAGGATGAGGTCTGTCCCTTCAGTCGTGGCGTCAAGGATGGTTTTTCTGACCATAATGCCCTTTTGATGACGTCAGCCCTTAAGGCTATACCTCTTTTGTTTAGGCGAAGTTAGCACTTAGGCACTTTCTGCGACACGCAGACTTTCCTGCGGGATTAGGCTTTGTTAAAGCCATTGCCTTGTCTACTTTGCTCGCTGGGCGAAGCTATACCTTGGTGGTATTTATATCTTTGCGTTCGCTTTGGCTGGTGAACTAATCGCAGTTTCTCTTTGTTCTTGCAGTGCACTATACTCCTGGTCCCTCAAACAACCTGTTCGGGATGACCATGGGATCGGATGGCAATTTGAGCTTGCAATTTCAAGGGCAGGCTTCTCTGTTCAGTGAGCGGAGTTCCATCGTTCGGGACACGCTCATTCATAGTGGTGATCAATATACCACTAGGAGTATCCTAACCACAGCTCCTCTTGAAGACATTGACCATCAAGTTTATAGGAGGCCCGATTTCATGTTCGGTGATGCTGCACCAGACCCTGACCACCAACTACATGCAGGGGAAGGGCAGTGGATTTTCCAGTTGGATGGCGAGCGGTTCTACCTTCTGTCCAACAAGCGCCATTTTTCTTTGTCTTCCTTCGAGTGCGTGACGCAGGCTCGGAAGATGTCATGGGAAGTGAGCCGGAGTACTGACTCGGTCCACGTAGGAAAATTGATGTTTCAATCTCCTGGTTATGCAAGAGCGGGGCCTCCTCATTGCATAATGGGCCTGCATCCTGGGAATGTGTCACGAGACATCCCAATGGGAGAAAATCCTGCAGTGGCGTTGACCTTTGGCAACTAATTCTTCAAGGTCAATGGAACTATCCGGCTACTGACTTCAGGACTCCAGGCTGGATTCACCCTCCGAAAGCATGGTGGGTGGATTTGACTACTTATATCCTTGCTCATTTCGAGGAGGATCTGGAGGGGTTAAACCTCTATGAGGCCGTCAGGGCGACCTGTTACGGTATTGAGATGAATGTGGCATGCTTCTATGCCATCTTTGAATTGTATTGCCCAGCTTCAGGGACCTTCTTCACCCCTGTTGGCGAATTGGGTATGGCCTTGCATGAGATGTGGGAAGTCTCTGCTCTGCCTTTTGGGTCTCTTCCCTATGAAGAATACTTCCCGTACGAGGCAGAATTGGCTCTTCTGGAGAAGCAGGAGCCTGCCTTGTTCGAGACCTACAGGGAGTTAATGTGCCACTTGTACATTTGCTCCAGTATGCATGGGGGCAGTAAGGGAACCTCCTGTAGCTTGAAGAGCTGGGGAGACTATTTGTTCCCAGATATGGAGAACGCTCCTGAGGCAGCACATTGCGGAGTTGCTGATGAAGACATCTTTGACCGGATGCAAAAGCACTCCCAAGGGGATCTAGTTGTGAAGGAAGACGATGGTCCCTATGAGCAGGGTGATGTTTCTTCGAAGCTTCCATCATCAGGCTCACAGGCCGATGTCCCGGAAAGCACTTCTCGCTGGTTTCCTAACAGTCTGGCTAAAGAGGTGCGTGGTGCCGTCTTCTTCGGGTGACATCGTTCATCCGAATGTTTTGCTGCCTGCTGTTCGTTTGGTTCATGGTTGTCCTCTGGGACTTCTTTCGGCTATGGTATGCTGTATCCAGAGAGGCCTTCGTGCATTGACGGAGGCTTTTTGCAGGCCACCAACGACGAAGCGTGGAAAGGGGACCATTTTACCCCGTGACGGACCTAACCCAGAATAGGTCTGCCGTATACTTACTTGATGGCGTGGTTCGCCTTGCATTATCCTTCTCTAATCGAAGCTGGAGAGGATCCCCCGCAGGATGTTCGAATGGCGCTCCTCCGCCGATTCGAAGGATGCTCATGGCAGAAGAAATACGTGGCTGAGGCCCGTAAAATTAGTACGTCGCTATGACGTCTATAGTCTCTTCCGCTATTTTCCCCGTATTCGGGGTGCAGGCTATGGGGAAGAGTTCAAAGATGCGGGAGAGGGACAGTCGTCCCTGAGCCGGGGAGTTTTTGAGTGGCTGGTCAGCATCCGGCCTTCGCATTTGTTGTACAGAAGCGGGGATACCTGCTACCTGGAACCCTATATTCCAAGTCGGTTTGCCCGTCAGTTTGGGTATGACCAGCTGTACGTGGGCAATCCGAATCTCAATTTGGCTTTCATGGGAAGCCTTATTGATGGAGCCCGTGCCTGGCGATTCTTCACCGCAGGCGGTACCGGGGCGCGGCTGCGTACGCCGTTGAAGATCCCAATCTCTTAATGACCCTATGTTTTTGCCAGTGGTATGCAACTTCCACTCCACATCTTTTGGGTTCAATGCTAACAGCTCTGGTGTGAAGTTAATTTCTCAGCGGCTGAGACAGAAGGCTTCTAATAAAAGGAAGGCAAAAGGGTTCGCACTCCAGTATAGAGGAGTTTGTTGCTGTGGAAGACAGCGAGGCCTCAGATGCCGAGAGTCCTCGCTTCGAGGTGGGAGCGGGGACTGAGACTCCTGCAACTAGCTCTGGTGTGATGGGGATGGCTCCATCTCGTTGTATAGAAGAAGTGGAGGAAGAGGATTCCGAAGTCCACTTCAAAAGAAAAGCGGGCAGGTAGCTCTCGTAGGAAATCATTGGCGAAGAAGCCCCGCCGCTAAGCTCCTACGATTGTCGTAGAGGGTTATCCCTCTACAGCGATTCCTCCTGCTGCCCCATTAGCAGCTGAACCGTCGGTTGCTGAACCGACTAGTGGTGAATTCGCTCCAGGTCTGGGTAAGATTGACCCTGTCCATATAATACGCCTTTTTGTGTGTTCCCATTGACTTATTATCAATCCTTTTTGATTGTAGGAGCTGAGGCATCTGGAGAACAAGGGAAACATTATGATCCCCTATTCACTTATGGAGCTGAAGCTGGTTCCTGTGCCCTTCCGAGGAGTCCGGAGGTGATGTGGCCGACATCAGTTCTTCGGGCGCTGGGACTTCTAAAGGAAGTCCTGAGGCATCGAGCTCTATTGGGTGGTCCACAGGATATTCGGCAAGCGAAAGCGAGCCGGCTGTTCGTGCTGATTCTGGCAAAAATTTTCCGATGGAGCCCCTGGAGACTGGTGCGGCTGACGAGATGTTCGAGGAACATCATCCTTTGGTATTGTCCTAACCTCTTGGCTTCTTTTGCATGTAGCGTCCCGACTAACCGTAGTCTTGTTACAGGTGTTCGGCCTCAAGATGCATCAGCTTTAAGAGAGCCGGAAGATCCCCCCGAGGGTCAAGGGGTGACATGAGCGCTTCGACCACGGCTGATGCTGCTGTACTGGATGCGCTGTACGGCGACCTGCCTTCTTATCGGCCCAAATCAGCCGAAAGATTAGAGGTTGAAGGGGGAGCAGTTCCGGAGGTGTCCTCACTCCCAACTATATCAACGAGTGAGGTGCCGACAATATTGCTAAGTGTGGAACTGAGGGTGATTACAAGCCCTACTTCCCCAACTCTGGTGGTTGAGCCTGCTGTTCAGGAGATGGTTGCCAGCCCTACCTCAGCGGTGGCTAGCGCGCTGATTTCCATGAAGACTCCTCAGAGATCACTGACAATCTGCCCTGCTGTTGATGTTCCCATTGCTCCTTCCACGATAGTGTCGACCAGGCTGGTGGATTTCTCTGAAGTTACCTCTCTACCAGAAGTGGCCGAGGTTGAGAACGACTACATAGGTGACCTCGTCGATAGCTTTTATAAAGGCTTAGGGCGAACTATCGACCTGGTTTTGAAGGGCTCAAATATGCCGTTCTCAAAGTTAAAGGTGGTCCTCTCCCGTGGCATTGAAAGTATTCGGGATTTTGAGGGGTATCACCAGGCTACTGCTTTGGAACTCCTGGTGGATGAATTCGAGAAGGATGTAGAGGAATGGCGCCGTCTCAGCAGCTCGGACCTGGAGTCTTTAGTGGGTGAGCGGTTCGCGCGTCTTGTCGCTCAAAAGCACGAGGCCCGGCTTGCCGCTCAAGAGGCTGCTAAGGCTATCTCTTCTGACTTGAAATCCTTGGAAACAAGGAAGGCAGAGGTTGGAAGTGCAATTGACGCCTCTACCAGTGCTCTTCTTGACGCTGAAGACAAGATTGGGAAGGCCGAGGAAATGATCAGGAAAGCCAATCTTATTTTATCCAAGGCTAAACTGGTGCGTCTTGAAGAACTGCGCGGCTTGAGCAGCTCAAGGCTCAAAGTAACGAACTCTCGCAGCAGGGATTGTCACAGAGGCAACTTTGGCGGAGGTCGAAGCTCGTTTGGCCCAGGCAATGGATTTTGATGAGGCTGAGTTGAAGTCGCAGGCGCTTGCCCAGGCTGCTGATAACAGGAGGACGAGGCTGGCTTCCCTTGGAGAGCGGATCAGATCCTACAATGTACGACTGTAGGTCGTAATACATATGCTTCCATGTATCCCTCCTTTTTGGAATCAATGAAAATAATCATTTTTTGTTTTGACTCCCTGTTGAATCTTCAAATTGCTCCGCTTTCTGAATTGTCGGTTCCAAATTGTATTGGTGCCATTTGAGAGAATAATCCTTTGTTGGATTGAATGCTGAGACTTGGCAGTCTGTCAGTTCAGAGTCACAATGACATAACTGGTTGAGGAGCCACCAAGCTTCAAAGTTGGTGATACTTGTCTTTTGTAAATGTCAACAAGTATCGAGACCTGTCTTTTGTAGATGTCAACAGGGCTCGGGGTTGAGACTTAGCTGTCTGCTGGTTCAGAGGTCGCAATGACATAACCGATTGAGACGCCACCAAGCTTCAAAAATTGGTGATACTCGTCTTTTGTAAATGTCAACGAGTATCGAGACCTGTCTTTTGTAAATGTCAACAGGGATCAAGGTTGAGACTTGTATTTTGTAAATGTCAACAAGGCTCGGAATTGAGACTTAGCTGTCTGCTGGTTCAGAGGTCGCAATGACATAACCGATTGAGACGCCACCAAGCTTCAAAAATTGGTGATACTCGTCTTTTATAAATGTCAACGAGCATCGAGACCTGTCTTTTGTAAATGTCAACAGGGCTCAGGGTTGAGACTTGTCTTTTGTAAATGTCAACAAGCTCAAATTGAGACTCGGCTGTCTGCTGGTTCAGAGGTCGCAATGACATAACCGAATGAGACGCCACCAAGCTCAAGATTGGTGATACTTTCTTTTGTAATGTCAATAAGTATCGAGACCTGTCTTTGTAAATGTCAACAGGGCTCGGAATTGAGACTTAGTTGTCTGCTGGTTCAGAGGTCGCAATGACATAACCGATTGAGACGCCACCAAGCTCAAGGTTGGAATGGAATTTGGGAAAATGTCTCGTTTTCACGGGGAGAAACGAGGGAATCACTGTCATAGGTTTAATGTTAACGTAACAGTGAAATGTATAGGTGGCCTTACCATTCTATGGATGAAATTAGTAAGTGATTTTGGGGGTCTCGTTTTCACGGGAGGAACGAGGGAATCACTGTCATAGGTTAATGTTAACGTAACAGCGAAATGTATATGTGGTCTTACCATTCTATGGATGAGAATTGGTAAGTGACTTTGGAGATCTCGCTCTCACGGGGAGAAACGAGGGAATCAAACGGGAACTGGTCCCTTAGGATTTTTAGCAAATCCCCAGCTGTCAACGGGTTTGATATGCCTTTACCAACTACCGTTTGAATTGGGCTAGCCATGCTATTCCCCTCAGCATGATGAGTTGTCGAGGACTTATGTTGGGCTTAAAAGCCAACATTTTCCTCTATCCTTAATCGTTAAGGATGTTGGATTATCAGGTTAATGTATGCATAACCTTGATTTGTCTTCGAGACAACCAATGCACGACCAGGTTCCTACTGGTTTATGGTTGTATGATCTCGCTTGGAGGAAGAGAAAGACTCTCTTTGTGTGTACTTTGGACACGAAGATTTTGATCAGAGGTGTAATATTAACTTGATCATGAGAAGGATCCTTGATTAAGGATAATACTTCTTTAGAACTTGCCATTGATCGGCATCATGAGTAGGTCGCCATCTGAAGTCATGAGGCGGTATGCTCCGTTTGAATAGACTGTTTCTATTAAAAACGGTCCTTCCCATTTAGGCTGAAATTTGCCCTTGGTCTTCTGCGTCATAATCATTGGTCGTCTGACGGCTAAAACCAGGTCTCTTTTCTGGAAGACCCTCTGTTTGACCTTCTTATTGAAGGCTTTTGAGATTCGAGCTTGATATAGCTCGATATGCTGTTGAGCTTGTAGCCGCTTCTCATCTAGGGCTTCGAGCTCTTGAAGACGCAGGCGATTATTGTCTTCTGATGTGATCTTAGTCATTAGAGCAACTCGTAACGACGGCATCTGGATTTCCAACGGGATGACTGCTTCATACCCATATACTAGGGCAAAAGGCGTATTGCCTGTCGGTGTCCGAACCGTGGTTCGGTAGGCCCAGAGACATTCACCGAGCTTTTCATCCCAATCCCGCTTATTCGAGGAGACGAACTTCTTGAGTAGCTTGATGATCGTCTTGTTGAATGCTTCCGCTAAACCATTGGCGGCAGGATTATAGGCGGTTGAAGCCACATTCTGAATTCGGTATTTATCGCAGAACCGATAGAATATTTGGCTTATGAATTGGGGACCGTTGTCGTGGATGATCCGCCTAGGGACACCAAATCGATGGATGACATGGTGCTTGATGAAATTTACCACATTAGAGGTTTTGACTTCAACCAGTGGTATAGCCTCTGCCCATTTTGAAAAGTAGTCGGTTATTGCCAGGATAAACCGGTGTCCTTTTGTTGAAGAGGGGCTAATCGGCCCTACGACGTCTATACCCCATGCTTCAAATGGCCATGAAGCAACAGTTGGGTGGAGCAGCTCCGAGGGCTGGTGTATGAAATCCGCATGAATTTGACATGCTTTACACCTTCGTGTATATTGGATGGCATCGGCTATCATAGTTGGCCAATAGTATCCAAGTCTGTGCAACCTGTTCTTAAGTTTTGGACCTGGCTGATGAGCTCCGCAAATGCCGTCATGCGCTTCTTGGAGCGCTTCCTGTGCCTCTGAATTGGAAAGGCAACGGAGGAGGAGACCGTCATATGAACGACGGTAAAGTGTCTTCAGAGTCGGATCGTAATAGAAACGGAGAGATCTTCGTCTGACGGACGCTGCTTCTTTAGGATCGTCTGGAAGCAGACCGTGCAAAGCATAGTCAATGAGAGGAAAGCGCCAGTCTCTTGGTCCAAGATCCGTGGAGACATTATAGACTTCTCGAGTTCTTAGCATGTGCTTGGAGCATACAAGATGTCGAGTTGCGACTGTGAGGTGATACTCGGTGTCGGCTGGCAAGGCTAGTGTTGTTGCTAATGCAGCAAGAGCATCCGCCTTGGTGTTTTGAGATCGAGACACATGCCCGATGTAGAAGCCTTCAAATAGGTTGGCCAATTCAACGGCCGTGTGGTAATAGGCACCAAGTCCTCATGGCGGAATTCGTATTCGCCTTTAACCTGATCGATGATCAGTTTTGAATCGCCATAGGCTTCGAGGTAGCGTACCCCCATTCCATGAGCGAGCTGAAGACCAATGAGCAGAGCATTATATTCTGCTACATTGTTGGAGCACGATTCTGTCAGAGAAAATGCTCTGGGCAAGACATGATTCTGTGGGGAGATACACAACCCCCCACTCCGACAATAATCTTGCCTTTAGGGCCCATTCGCGATGCTCCATCAAAGAACATCTGCCATACTTCCTCTTCTGAGGTTGCATTAGACTCGAAGACCTCATCAGGGATGTCTTCGTGAAGCTTTGAATGTTCCGGAACTGGATGAGCACCCAGAACTCTGCAAGGGCCTGGCCTTTAAACCGCCTTCTGAGGCGTGAAGATCATGTCGTATTGAGACAATAAAAGTGCCCACTTAGCCAATCTTGAATTCAATGATCCTGGCTTCGTCATGAGAAGACGCAATGGGTTTACTCTAGAGATGACATGTATGGTCTGGCCGACCAAATAATGTCGTGTCTTCTGAACAGCGAAGACGAGAGCTAAACACTCTTTCTCGATAGGGTTGTAGCGAGATTCCGCTCCTATGAGAGTTCTGCTCAGATAATAAATGGCCTGCTCGTGGCCATTGTCGTCCTTTTGAGCGAGGAGGGCACCAAGGGAGTAGTCCATAGCTTTTACATAAAGCAAGAATGGTTTCCCTTGATGTAGGGGCCACCAAGACTGGAGGCTTTGTGAGGTACCTCTTGATGTCTTCATAAGCTTCCTGGCAAGCTTGATCCCATACGAAGGAAGCACCCTTTTTCATGAGTCGGGTGAACGGCTGACAGCGGCCTGAGAGATTTGCGATGAATCTTCTAATATAAGCCGGTCTACCTTGCAAGCCTCTGAGCTCTTTGAGATTCCTCGGTGGATGCATGCTCTGAATGGCTTTGACTTTGTCTGGGTCAAGATGAATCCCTTTTGATGTGACAATAAACCCAAGGAACTTGCCACTTGACACTCCCAAGAAGGATTTTGTCGGGTTCATTTTCATTGATGAGCCCGCATTATGTCGAACATCGTCCTCAGGTCGCGAAGATGTTCATTCTTGTTGCGGCTTTTGACGGCAATGTCGTCGACATAGCACTCCATCGTTTTTCGGAGATGATCGCGGAAGATTGTACTCATTGCCCGCTGATAGGTTGCTCCGGCGTTCTTCAGTCCGAAGGGCATTATAGTGTAGCAGTATACCCCCAATGGTGTTCGGAACGAAGTATGTGTTTCGTCGTCGGGATACATCTTAATCTGGTTGTATCCTGAAAAGCCGTCCATGAAAGACATCCTTTCGAATCCACATGTGTTGTCAATCATGACATCGGTGATGGGTAGTGGGAATTCGTCTTTGGGACAGGCCGTATTGAGATCACGGTAGTCGATGCAGATCCGTATTTTCCCGTTCTTCTTGAGGACAGGGACGATGTTAGCTACCCAATCTGGATGTTGTTCCTCCCGGATGAAGCCACATGCAATGAGCTTGTGAACTTCGGCTTCAATAGCTTCCATAATGTTCGGACGAAACCGACGTTGTTGCTGTTTGACTGGCTTGACGTCAGGCTTGATGTTTAGACGGTGCATAGCGACCTGTGGATCAAGTCCGGGCATATCTTCGTAGCTCCATGCGAAGACATCTATATACTCTCTTAGGAGTATTATCAATTCTTCCCTTTCCGTAAGTGATAGGCTTTCACTTATAAAGATGGGTTTGGGATGGTCTTGACTACCCAAGTTGACTTGCATCACCTTGTCTTCAGTAGGTGGTTCGCGCGATTCGAATCGCTTTTCCCATTGAAGGTCTAATTGCTGGGCCCATGGCTCCTTATCAATAGCTTCTGCGGGCTCCAATTGACTGCTTGAGTCATATTAACGGTGAGGTTTTCGAACATTCTTCCTATACTGACATCTGAATCCCACTCGGAGGATGAGGCTGAATGTGATGGATCGGTTCGTCGTCTTTGAATTGAACCGTTGCTGACGATGTGGGTGTAACATACCCTAACCCCCTGCGTGTACTATCATAGTAATTTGCAGGCTTCCCTTTAGGCACGAAGTTCTGCATCAAACCGCGCCTTCCTTTTCCAAAATTCAGGCCTTCTCCATGCTTCAAGTCGTACCCTATTTTCTTCATAATATGGCGCGCTGGCCGCGCGTAATGAAAGAATTGTGGAGTGTCTGAGTCTGAACTTAAATCTGCGACCGCGGGTCCCCGTGGTGGGTTCTACCGAAGATTATCGGTAACTGACCTTCTTTGGATGGTGGGATCACCAAGACGGCTCCTTCTGCGGATTCCAGGGCGTACTGGACGCACTCGGCTTGTGTAAAGGCATGTGCAGAGAGCTATCCGTAATGGATTCAAATAGCCCAACAGTCGCAGGATAATCAAAAGAAATATTGTCATTAATTACCCATTCACCTTCATCCTCTGAAGGAGTATTACATAGGGGATTATTGAGACATGCTATAATTGGTTCACCGATCAGAATGGCTGGCATGCCTGTTTCGGATTCTGAATCTGCCTCATTGCCACTTTCATCATCATCTGGCAATGGTTCCTTAGGTGTTTTGCCGGCCTCTTGATACAGGAGAGCGTCAGTGAAGTAGTTTTCCACCCCTTTGAATGGTTGCTTCTCAGCAAAGACACTTCGTACTGTCGCATCACCTTCAACATATTTGAAGCATTGGTGGAGAGTAGAGGGAACGATCCAGTTGGCATGGATCCATGGCCGTCCCAGCAGCAGGTTATATGACGTGTCAGCATCAATGACATAGCACGTTACTTCTAACTTCAGGCTCCCAATTCTGCAATGGAGTCGAATTTTCCCCAGTGGATGACTGCTCCCGGCGTTGAAACCGTCTATTGTAGTAGTGGTTGCGGACAACCTGTACAGCGGTATGCCGAGGAAGTAGAGAAGCCTTTTGGGATGATGTTGAGTGCGGACCCCGGATCGACTTGTATTCTTTCAATGCACGTTGAACCGATATATCCGGTGTAGTACAGAGGTCGATCGTGCTTGTTGTCTTTGAGAAGCATATCTTCCGCCGTGAATGTAATAGCAGGCACCTTGGATTGTGTATGATGACATTCTGGGCAAGGAGACTGAGCGTCATCGTTAGGGACTTCAGGCATGCATGTCAGAAAGGATTCTGAATTGGCTAGCGCATCCCTGAGTGCTTCTCTTGTCTCTTTTGAGAGGCGAAGGAGCTCGTGTATAGTGATACGAGCTGGGATATTGGCCAGCTGAGCCAATATGTCAAAGCGAAAGGGCGTATCAAACCCTTGGCCTGGTGGTTTCTTCAACACGTGGTCGAATCGTACCTCCTTAGGTCTCTCTTTTCCCTTGGTTGGGATTGAGGTGGATGCTGGTACTTGTACTGACGTCGTTTGCTGTTGTGTCTCGTCAGTAGACTGCCTCAAGTATGATTTTCTGGTCGGGTGCCCGTCTGTTGAGGCGCATCGGCTTGCGCCGTACAAGCAAGCTTTTCTCCTTCTGAATCACTGAGGGAAGCCGATGTCAGATTGCCGTCGTCTGGCAGGATGGAGATGACATTGCAAGACTTGTCCTTTGAGTTGGGCTCCTTTGAATCCCGCTGTACGTCTTGGACGAGGTCCGGGTGTACCCACATGACTTCCCCTGTCTCCAATGTTAAGGGAACAAGACCCTTATTGTTTTGAGCTGTAGCTGGAAGATGCTTGACTTCCAACCGTGGCGCAGGGACTGAATAAGTCCCGTCAGGAACTGTGACCTTTGGAGCTTTGCCGAACTCGAGGGTCACCATATTGGCAGTAACCTTCTTTTGCTCCGTCTTCAACTTCAGAACTCCGACATCGACCAGGGCTTGAATTCTATCTTTGAGGACATAACACTTGTCAGTAGGATGGTGAATCATCCTATGGTAGAGACAATATTTGGAGTCGTTGATGCGCCCTATCTCATTGGGATGCCGAGCATCTGACAGCTTCATCTTATTCCCTTTGTGGAGCAGATGGAATATCGTGACCACCTGATCGTCTTTGAAGGAGTACTGCTTTGGAGGGAACTTAGGCTCCTGATTGTTGAAGCCGCTCTTCTTGGCTTTTGACTGCACATCTCCGGATAACTCCACAAACATAGTCTCTTTGCCTTTAGCCTGAGAAGATTGCGGTAGGTCGCTACGCCCTTTGTTGTTCATCCCCCACTTGCCTCTAGGGGCGGATGGTTCGAACTTTTTAGCCGACTTCTCGGCTATCTCAGCTTGTTCGACCAATTCTTTCCAAGTGTGGGCTTTAACAGCCCCCATGCGAACTTTCACTTGGTCTAGGAAGTTGTGTCTGCATGTCTGTAAGAGCATGGGTAATGGCATCCCTGCTGGGCACATCAAGGATAAATTTCTGAACCGTTCGATGTAGTCACGGACAGATTCGCCCTTCCTCTGCACAGTGGAGAGGAGCTTGTCCATGGTTACCTCGGTATCGTCCTCGTAGAAACGAGAGAGGAACCGAGTTTCCAGGTCGATCCAGGAGTTGATAGAGCCCGGGGGAAGACTTCGGAACCAGTCAAATGCCACCCTCTTTAAGGTGCCAATGAAAAGCCTAGCCATGATGGCGTCATTGCTTATAACATTACCGGTCTGAGACCGGAAATAGTAGATGTGCTGATTTGGCGAGCTTTTTCCGTCATAGGTATGCAATGTTGGTGGTTTGAACTTCGGTGGATATGGCACCGAATCCCACTCCAGCGGATAAGGACGGACTGCCCCTACCTTCTTTAATTCATCCCTCTGAGTTAGGGATGCAATTTGAGCTTGGAGGCCCTTAAGGACTTCGGCGTCTAAGGAAGAACCCTCCTTGGATTTCTCCGGCTTTGGTTGCTCATTGCTGAAGTGTTCCTCCTCATCGTGATTGCTCCCGGCATCATTGTTGTTCCGGTTACTGAGGAGTTATGCGAGCATCTGTTGAATATTGTCCAGAGCCTCTTGCTGAGTCTTGAAAGTTTGCTCCTGAGCTTCCAAACGTCGACGAAGATCGTCGTTAGCATTATCAGCCATGTTGACTGATGCCCTATCTGTTCGCACTGAACTAACTGTCGCCGAAGAGGCGTACCCACTGTCTTCATCTTCTTCATCGTCTGATGACTGGAGTAATCTTCTGGGTTCTGGCGAGGCTAGGGCCGTCAAGGAAGAAGGCTGTTCGTAATTGTAGGGTATCGCCACCCTGGATCTGGTGTTTCGGAAAACACCTTCCTCATGCACCAAGACTTCGCCTAAGCCTGGGCTGTAATCTGGATCTGGGGACTCTCGTCCTCTTCCGGTCATGTTGACGGATGCAGAGGGTAGATCTCGCGAGATGCTCCTTTTGCGGTGTTTCCCCGGAGCCTGTACCGATAGTCGATCAAAGACTGACCGTCGTCTTGGAGGCGTGGCGGGGATCGGTCCCAGCCGGCAATGGACCGAGTGGAGTGTCACCAGCTGACATCCCACTTGTTGACAACAGGGGGAAGAGGTTTGTCTATCCGTCAACAATTTCCTCAAATCAGACCCGGTTGGGTCTCTGCAATCGAGTGCAAAGGCTCTTTTGGATCGCACATAGGACGATGTCCTGCTTCTTTTATCCCTGCAGAAGGGATTAGCACTGAATAGTGCTTTGGTTCTAGCCTCGCCATAAAGCGAGGCTTAGTGCTCGACGCACTGGAAAGCGGAGCGCGCTGTGGCGCTTTACCCGCTATGCTGCTGCGAAGGCAATTAGCCTTAGATAGTACTTTGGCTTCAGCTTCGACTTCATGGACCCTGCGCGTACGCTATGGTATAATAGCTTCGCTCGTGAGAACGAGGCCGGCGCAAGGCATTGCTGCTCTTGAATTGGACAACGGTATGATTGCCGTCGTATCTTTATGATTGGAGCAGACAGGCATCCTGCCTTTTTCTTTGCGAGAGAGGCGCGGTTTTAGGCGTAGCTACGCCTGAAGTTTCGGTTGAAGACTTCTGTTTAGGCTTCCATACCCGCCTTGGCAGAGGAGACTTAGGTTCGCAGGGAACCTGATTAGCCACACGCGAGGCTGAGGGGTGTTGGCAGAATTCTGCTTCCGGTTTCTGATTTGAAACCTTGGCCGTGGAAACCTTCATATGCTTCCGTGCTCGAAGCATTGGGCCAGCCCCAGAGAGGACTTCTTCAAATCTTGCTTGATCGAACTGAACCACCAAGTTCTCACAAGTAAAGGAATCAGACTGCGGACGTGCTTCCTCGTTGCGCCAAATAACCGCAGTAGGTTCGTAGAGAACCTTTTCAGTCTCCGCAGAGACTTTCCTTGAAGATTTAGCCAGAGAAGCTCTGGCTGCACCGACTTTTCTGAATTCAGAGTTAGACCCGAAGGTCTTTTTGTCGCATTGCGACACTTGATTCTCGGCAGTGGAGAATTTCTTCCCCAGCGGAGTCGCCATCTTGTTTTCCATTATGTTTGCAAAGGGGGAAAACTTACAAAAAAGAGTTTGAGGAGCTAAATTACAAGTATTCTTAAAAAGATTACAAGTAGATCTCCTCAGAGATTCTGGAGAAGTGTGCCGATAGGAGTCTGGTCAGCGCGCGACCACTTTGTCCCTTTGACGATGCGAGCGATGAGATTCCCTTCTCGCCTGGTTCGGGGAATTAGAGAACAGAAGGTTGGTAGAACCCTCTTGCTGCTTCTCAAAATCGCCTTCAATAAGGAATTCCTTCTCGCCTGGTTCCGGAGATTCCTTGAGAAGAAGGACGATGTTAGGGTATCAACACCCTGGCTAGAGAAAGCAATTCTCTAAAAGGTCTCTGAATTCGAGAGCGCACGGTGCTTATGAAGAAGCCTCTGCTTGTGGAGTCCTCTTTTCGTCTTCGATCGATCGATCCTCTCTCCTTGTACCCCTGGCGGGTTATTATAGGGAGAGCAAGGGTATAATCGTCCCTTGAAGATATGGAAACAGATTGAATCAAATCTGTTTAAATCTGGAAAGTAGCCTTGCTGCGAGGCTAGGATCAGCTTCTGCGAAGCTAGAAATGGCAGGTCGGTGGACCTTCTCGATCTGTTTTGATCCTTTCCATATCGTTAGAGGATTTCCCCTGATCTTCTTACTCGTTTTAGAAGAGTCAAGAGATTGTGGCAATCAACTGCCAAATTTGATCTCTGATTTGATCTTGATTGGATTTGATCTAACTGGATCCGATCTCATCTGGAGATTTGATTGGTCAAAGGTTGACCATAGCAGACCAATGGTGGCGCTGCCCGCATTGAGCTCGTAGCGGAGCTAGAGACAGTTTCTGGCGAAGTCCGAAAGAAAACCCTTTGGCGGAGTTGGAAGTCCTCTGTGGCAAAGTTGCGAGTTAGCTTCCTGGCGAGGCTTTGGATGGCTTCGAGGCGAAGTCAAGTGATATTAGCCTCTCAAGCGAGGCTATCCCTTTGGGCTCGTGCGATGCTAAGTGCTAGCATCTTAGACCTGCTGAGGTCTGTTTAGAAACAATCCGGGTTCACTGTCTGCTTGCTGGATCAGTGGAGTCCAAGTTGCTTCCTTATCCCTCGGAGATGGGTGAAAACTGGTCTTCAGCTCGTCTGTCACTTGTCTTTTGTAAATGTCAACAAGTTTAGACATTGTTCGGACCAATAAGAATCTTGTCTTTTTTAAGTGTCAACAATTTCTCCAACCTGGATTGTATGTTTGTGAGTAGGGATTGTGAGGCGGCCGTGAGTAAGCCGCTTTCAGGTGTTCCGGTGGTACTTGCTGGGCATGGAAAATATGGCACTCTTCAAAGACATAGTTTGGTGTCTGGCAGTATGAACAACCCGGATTGTGAATTGGTGGTGGGTTGATTTGGTTGACATTGGCTGGCTCTTTTGTCTCTAGAGCCTCTATTCTCCTCATTAGGGTTGCAATTTTAGCTTCGGCAGCTATGGATGATTCTAGAGATTGGAGCCCCCCTCTTGAAGCTATAGATTGTGAATTCCTTGATTTTTCCGAGGCTGGCTCCCATTGCAGGATTTTCTGAGCTAAATCCTCAGATAAATCCCAACCCTGGTTCTCATCCTTCTGCAAGAACCCTCCCTGACACATGGTCTCTAAAAGGGTTTTCGTTTAATAATCTAAGCCATCATAGAGAATCTGGCACTGACGCCATTTCTCCACACCATGATGAGCGCACTGAGCTAGGAGATCTTTGAATCGCTCAAAGTATCTCCAAAATGGTTCTCTCGGTTCTTGCCTGAACTGTGTGATATTCTTCCTCATGAGGGCAGTTTGTGAATTGGTAGAACTTCTTCAAGAAGGCCTTGACGAAATCATCCGATGTCGTGACAGAATCTACCGCCAAACTGTACAACCATTTCTTCGCTAGGTCCTTTAGGGAGAAAGGGATGAAACGAAACCTAACGGCATCGTCTCCTAGCTGGGGGATACGCATCATGAGGCACACTTCTTCAAATTCCCTAACAAAGAAGTATGCATCCTCCGATTCTAAACCATGAAACTTTGGGAAAGTGTTGATGAATTGTGGCTTTAATTCAAAATTATTTCCATTTGCCTCAGGCAGTTTTATACAAGATGGTAATGAAGTTCTGATCGGGTAAAATCTGTCCTGAAGTGACGCCATCACCGGCTCTGGATGCAAGGGTAGAGAAGTATTTCTGGTTAATCTGGAAGTTGCAAGATCTCTCACCCACTCTTGCATGCAGCACACCACAAACAACGTGAAGACAACAAACAATCGAAAAGAATAAAAAACAAACAAAAGAAAGAAAAACAACCACCAAGCCTTAGTCTAAGGTACCTGGACCTAGACGACTCCTAACTGGTCGATTCTCCGGGAAAGGTTGTTGCAGGAACTCGACTACAAGCTAATCGGCAGGAAAGGGGAAAGCTCGGGGGGAGGTATCCGGGCGTGAGCCACGGGCCTAATTACGCCAAACCACGGAGCTTTTGAGGCTTTACCTCTCAATCCACTTTCCTTAGACACCGATTTTGCAGGAGTATAGTTCTTGCAATTTCTAACCTCGGTTAATCTCTTAGTGACTCCGAGATGTCCCTAGGGCCAACGTCTATTGCTTTTTAGTTGAGGCTTTGTTGACACCTTAAAAAAGACAAGATTCTTACTGGCCTGAACAATGTCTAAACTTGTTGACATTTACAAAAGACAAGTGAAAGATAGGCTGATTGGTCCGAACAATATCTAAACTTGTTGACATTTACAAAAGACAAGCGATAGACAAGCTGACGACCAGTTCTGTACTTGTTGACATTTACAAAAGACAAGTGACAGATAAGCTGATGACCAGTTTTCATTCATCCCCAAGGGACAAAGCAGCAACTTGGACTCTACTATCCAGTGAAGCAGACAGTAAGTCCAGATTGTCTCTAAACAGACCTCAGCAGGTCTAAGATGCTAGCACTTAACATCACATGAGCCCAAAGGGATAGCCTCGCCTGAGAGGCTAAGATCACCTAACTTCGCCTTGAAGTCATTCACAGCTCCGTCAGGAAGCTAACCTGTAGCTTCGCCTGAAGTGCTCAGTTAACTCTGCAGAGAGTTAGCTTCGCTTAAAGCAGAAGAATGTTCGGTAGCTTCGCCACAGACGTTATCTAGCTCCACTGAAGAGCTGTCTTCTGACTTCGCCTGATGTTTCTTCCAGCTCTGCTGCGAGCTCAACGCGGGCAGCTCCGCTGCGGGTCTGCTATGGTCAACCTTTGACCAATTAAATCTCCAGATGAGATCAAATCTAATCAGGATTGAGATCAAATCCAATCAAGATCAAATCTGAGATCAAATTTGGCAGTTGATTGCCATAGTCTCTTAACTCTCCTAAAACGAGTAAGAGGATCAAGGGAGATCTTCCAACTATATAGAAAGGATCAAAACAGATCAAGAGGATCAACCGACCTGCTATTTCTAGCTTCGCAGAAGCTGATTCTAGCCTCGCAGCAAGGCTACTTTCCAGATTTAAATAGATTTGATTCAATCTGTTTCTATATTTTGAAGGGACAATTATACCCTTGCTCTCCCTATAAATAGCCCACCAGGGGCACAAGAAGAGAGGACCACACGCAAGAGAGACCCCTGCACGAGAGGATTTCTTCACGACTGCACAAGGTGCGCATAGAGAGGCTGAACAGAGATCTATTCTCTTGCTTCCAAGAATTCAGAGACTTCAGAGAATCACTTCTCTAATCAGGGTGCTGATACCCTAATACCTTCTTCTCAAGGAATCTCCGGAATCAGGCGAGAAGGAATTCCTAAGTGAAGGCGGTTTTGAGAAGAAATAAGAGGGTTCTACCAACCTTCTGTTCTCTGATTCCCGAACCAAGCGAGAAGGGAATCTCATCGCTCGCATCATCAAAGGGACAAAGTGGTCGCGCGCTGACCAGACTCCTACCGGCACACTTCTCTAGAATCTCCGAGGAGATCTACTTGTAATCTTTTGTGTTACTTGTAATTTAGCTCCTCGACCCTTTTCTTTTTTGTAAGTTTTCCCCCTTTGCAAATCAATGGAAAATAAGATGGCGACTCCGCTGGGGAATGATTTCTCCATTGCTGAGAATCAAGTGTCGCAATGCGACGAACAGACCTTCGGGTCTATCTCTGAATTCAGGAAAGTCGATGCAGCCAGAGCATCTCTGGCTAAATCTTCAAAGCAAGTCTTTGCGGAGACAGATAAGGCTCTCTGCGAGCCTACTGCGGTCCTCTGGCACAACAGGGAAGCAGGTCCGCAATGCAAGCTTATTATTTTTGAGAACCTGGTCGTTCACTTCGACCAAGAAAAATTTGAAGAAGTCCTCTCTGGGGGTGGTCTAATGCTTCATGCACAGAAGCATAGAAAGGTCTCCATGGCCAAGGCCTCAGAAGCAGAATTCTGCCAACACCCCTCAGCCTCGCGCGTGGCCGGTCAGGTTCCTTGCGAACCTAAGTCTCCCTTGTCAAAGCAGATGTGGAGGCCAAAGCTGAAGGCTTTGAGTAAAGCCTCAGGCGTAGCTACGCCACAAGTGCGTCTCTCTCGCGAAGAAAAAGGCAAGATGCCTGCCTGCTCAAACAATGCTGCTAGCCGCGAAGTCACAATGGCGACAGTACCTTCGCCCAATTCAAGAGCAACAACTCGCGCCAGCCTCATTCTCATGAGCGAAGCTACTGTACCTCAGGGTACGCGCGATGTTCATAGCCGCGAAGCTGGAACCAAAGCACCACAGCGTGCTTCGTTCCCCAGTTCTTCAAGTACTGAGCTCGCTCTTCGCAGCGGAGCTAAGGGATCGTCCCTAAGTGCTGATAGCGTTGCTTATGCAGCTTCAGCGCCCAAGGGCGTTTCCAAAGCTTTTAGCTGCGAACTTAGAGCCAAAGCACTATCTAAGGCTAACCGCCTTCGCAGCAGCATAGCGGATAAAGCACCACAGCGTGCTCCGCTCCCCAGTTCATCAAGCGCTAAGCTCGCACTTTGTAGCGAAGCTAAGGGATTATCCCTAAGTGTTGACAGCGTTGCTTATGCAGCTTCAGCACCCAAGGACATTCCCAAGGTTCTTAGCCGCGAAGCTAGAGCTGAAGCACTATTCAGTGCTAATCCCCTCTGCGGTGATAAAAGGAGCAGGACATCGTCCTATGCATGATCCAAAAGAGCCTCTGCGCTGGATCGTTTAGGCCCAAACAGGTCTGACTTGCGGGAATTCTTGACAAACAAACGCAAGTCGAAATCTTTCTAAACTTCTTCATCCTGTTGTCAACAAGTGGGATGTCAGTTAGTGACAGTCCACTCAGTCTATTGCCAGCTAGGACCAATCCTCGCCACTTCTCCAGGCCGACGATCAGTTTTTGATCGGCTGTCGGTACAAGCCCCGGTGAAAAATCATAAAAGGAGCGTCTCGCGAGACCTACCTTCTGCATCCGTCAACATGACCGGAAGAGGACGAGAGCTGCGCAGGGGCAGACAAGCGTCCGACGACACTCCCTACAGTTCCCCAGTCCAGATTACAGCCCAGGCTTAGGCGAAGTCTTGGTGCATGAAGAGGGTGTCTTCCGAAACACCAGGGCTAGGGTTGCGATACCCTACAGTTATGAACAGCCTTCTTCCTCAACGGCAGTAGCCTCGCCGGAACTAAAGGGAGGATCAGTCCAATGGTCTGGTGAAGAAGATGAAGATAGTGGGTATGCCTCTTCGGCGACCGTCAGCTCAGTGCGAACGGACAGAGTATCAGTGAACATGGCTGTAATGGTAATGACGACCTTCGTCGACGTTTGGAAGCTCAGGAGAAAACTTTCAAAACCCGGCAAGAAGCTTTGGACAACATCCAACAGATGCTCTCTCAACTCCTCAATAACCGGAATAACAACGATACCGGGAGTAACCATGATGAGGAAGAACATCTTAGCAATGACCAGCCAAAGATGGAGAAGTCCAAGGAGAGTTCTTCTTTGGACGCTGAGGTCCTTAAGGGCATCCAAGCTCAAATTGCATCCCTAGTTCAGAGGGATGAATTAAAGAAAGTAGGGGCAATCCGTCCTTACCCGCTGGAGTGGGATTCAGTACCATACCCACCAAAGTTCAAACCACCAACGTTACATACGTACGATGGTAAGAGCTTGCCAAACCAGCACATCTACTATTTCCGGTCCCAGACCGGTAATGTATAGACAATGATGCTATCATGGCTAGGCTGTTCATTGGCACCTTAAAGGGGGTAGCATTTGACTGGTTCCGAAGTCTCCCTCCGGGCTCCGTCAATTCCTGGATCGACCTGGAAATCCGATTCCTTTCTCGTTTCTATAAGGGCGATACCGAGATAACCATGGACAAGCTCCTCTCCACCGTGCAGAAGAAGGGCGAATCTGTCCGTGACTACATTGAGCGGTTCAGAAACTTGTCTTTGATGTGCCCAGCAGGGATGCCATTACCCATGCTCTTATAGACGTGCAGGCACAACTTCTTAGACCAAGTAGAGGTTCGCATGGGGGCTGTCAAAGCCCATACCTGGAAAGAACTGGTCGAACAAACTGAGATAGCCGAAAAGTCAGCTAAAAAGTTTGAACCATCCACCCCTAAAAGCAAATGGGGTATGAACAATAAAGGACGTAGCGACATGTCGCAGTCTTCTCAAGCCAAAGGGAAGGAGACTATGTCCGTAGAATTGTCAGGGGATGTTCAGTCGAAGGCCAAGAAGAGCGGCTTCAATAATCAGGAGTCTAAGTTCTCTCCGAAACAGTACTCCTTCAGAGATGATCAGGTGGTCACAATATTCCATTTACTCCACAAAGGGAATAAAATGAAGCTGCCAGATGCTTGACGTCCCAATGAGATAGGACACACGAACGATCCCAAATACTGTCTCTTCCACAGGATGATTCACCATCCTACCGACAAGTGCTTTGTCCTTAAGGACAGAATTCAAGCTTTGATCGACGCCGGAGTCCTGACACTGAAGTCAGAACAAAAGAAAGTCACTGCGAACATGGTGACCCTCGAGTTCGGCAAAACCCCAAAGGTCACAGTTCCTGATGGGACTTATCCAATCCCCGCGCCACGGCTGGAAGTCAAGCATCCTCCAGCTAAAACTCAAGATCATAGGGGTCTTATTCCCTTGACATTGGAGACAGGAGAAATCATGTGGATACACCCAGACCTTATCCAAGTAGAACAATGGGATTCAAAGAAGTCCAAGTCGAAGGGCAAATCTTGCAATGTCATCTCCATCCTGCCGGATGATGGCAATCTCTCTCAGCGACTCTGATAGGGGCAGAATCTCGCTATAATCCTATTGAGGAGTGCTTAGCTCTTGTCTTTGCCGTTCAGAAGACACGACATTATTTGGTCGGCCAAACCATACATGTCATTTCCAGTGTGAATCCTTTGCGTCTTCTCATGACGAAGCCAGGATCATTGAATTCAAGATTAGCTAAATGGGCGCTTCTTTTGTCCCAATACGACATGATCTTTATCCCTCAAAAGGCGGTTAAAGGCCAGGCCCTTGCGGAGTTCTTGGCTGCTCATCCAGTCCCAGAGAACTCAAAACTTCACGAAGATATTCCAGATGAAGTCTTTGAGTCTAATATAACTTCAGAGGATGAAGTTTGGCAGATGTTCTTCGATGGAGCATCACGAATAGGCCCTAAAGGCAGAATCATCGCCGTCGTGGGGGTTGTGTTTATCTCTCCACAAAATCACGTCCTTCCTAGAGCATTCTCTCTGACAGAATCATGCTCCAACAATGTAGCGGAATATAATGCTCTACTCATCGGTCTTCAACTCGCCCACGGAAGGGGGTACGGTACCTTGAAGCTTACGGCGATTCAAAACTGATTATCAATCAGGTTAAAGGCGAATATGAGGTCCGCCATGAAGACTTGGTGCCTGATTATCACACGGTCATATAATTGGCTAATCTATTTGATGGTTTCTACATCGGGCACATGTCTCGATCTCAGAATACTAAGGCAGATGCTCTTGCCGCGTTAGCAACAACGTTAGCCTTGCCAGTCGACACCAAGTATCACCTCACAGTGGCGACTCGACACCTTGTATGCTCTAAACACATGTTAAGAACCAGAGAGGTCTATAATATCTCGACGGATTTTGAGCCGAGAGATTGACGATTTCCTCTCATCGACTATGCCTTACATGGTCTGTTGCCAGACGATCCTAAAGAAGCAGCATCTATCAGACGAAGGTCTCTCCGTTTCTTCTACGATCCAACTCTGAAGACACTTTACCGTCGCTCATATGACGGTGTCCTCCTCCGTTGCCTTTCTAATTCAGAGGCATAGGAAGTGCTTAAAGAAGCACACGACGGCATTTGAGGAGCTCATCAGCCAGGTCCAAAGCTCAAAGACAGGTTGCATAGGCTTGGATACTATTGGCCAACTATGATAGCCGATGCCATCCAATATGCACGAAGGTGTAAAGCATGTCAAATTCATGCGGACTTCATACACCAGCCCTCAGAGTTGCTCCACCCAACTGTTGCTTCATGGCCATTTGAAGCATGGGGAATCGATGTCGTAGGGCCAATCAGCCCCTCTTCAACAAAAGGTCATCGGTTTATCCTGGCAATAACCGATTACTTTTCAAAGTGGGCAGAAGCTATACCACTGGTTGAAGTCAAAACTTCCAACGTGGTTAATTTCATCAAACACCACGTCATTCATCGGTTTGGTGTCCCTAGGCGGATCATCTATGATAACGGTCCCCAATTCATAAGCTAAGTATTCTATCGATTCTGCGATAAATACCGAATTCAAAATGTGACTTCAACTGCCTATAATCCTACCGCTAATGGCTTGGCGGAAGCATTCAACAAGACAATCATTAAGTTACTCAAAAAGGTCGTCTCCTCGAATAAGCGAGATTGGGACAAAAAGCTTGGTGAATGTCTTTGGGCCTACCGAACCACGGTTCGGACCCCGACAGGCAATACGCCTTTTTCCCTGGTGTACGGGTGTGAAGCAGTCATACCCTTAGAAATCCAGATGCCGTTATTACGAGTTGCTCTGACCACTAAGATCACATCAGAGGATAATGATCGGTTGCGTCTTCAAGAGCTCGAAGCCCTAGATGAGAAGCGACTACAAGCTCAGCAACACATCGAGTTGTATCAAGCTCGAATCTCAAAAGCCTTCAACAAGAAGGTCAAACAAAGAGTCTTCTAGAAAAGAGATTTGATTTTAGCCGTCAGACGACCGATGATCATGACGCACAAAACTAAAGGCTAATTTCAGCCTAAATGGGAAGGACCGTTTGTAATAGAAACAGTCTATTCAAACGGAGCATATCGCCTTATGACTTCAGATGGCGATTTACTCATGATGCCAATCAATGGCAAGTTCTTAAAGAAGTATTATCCTTGATTAAGGATCCTTCTCATGATCAAGTTAACATTACACCTCTGATCAAAACCTTCAAATCCAAGGTACACATAAAGAGCTCTCTCTTCCTCCAAATGGGATCATACAACCATAAACCAGTAGGAACCTGGTCATACACTGGTTGTCCTGAAGAAGAATCAAGGTTACACATACGCTAACCAAATGATCCAACACCTTTAATGGTTAAGGATAGAGGAAAATGTTGGCCTTTAAGCCCAACATAACTCCTCGACAACTCATCATGCTGAGGGGAATAGCATGGATCGCCCGACTCAAACGGTAGTTGGTAAAGGCATATCAAACCCGTTGACAACTGAGGATTTGCTAAAAATCCTAAAAATCCCATTTGATTCCCTCTCCAAAATCACTTACCAATTCTCATCCATAGAATGGTAAGACCACATATAAAGATCTTTCCATCCATTTCGCTGTTACGTTGACATTAAACCTATGACAGTGATTTCCTCGTTTCTCCCCGTGAGAGCGAGACCCCTTTTATGCTATGTTTAACAGTATAACCTCTGGCATCCATTTCGCTGTTACGTTAACATTAAACCTATGACAGTGAATTCCTCGTTTCTCCCCGTGAGAACGAGACCCCTTTTTTGCTATGTTTGACAGTATAACCTCTGGCATCCATTTCGCTGTTACGTTAACATTAAACCTATGACAGTGATTTCCTCGTTTCTCCCCGTGAGAACGAGACCCCTTTTATGCTATGTTTAACAGTATAATCTCTGGCATCCATTTCGCTGTTACGTTAACATTAAACCTATGACAGTGATTTCCTCGTTTCTCCCCGTGAGAGCGAGACCCCTTTTATGTTATGTTTAACAGTATAACCTCTGGCATCCATTTCGCTGTTACATTAACATTAAACCTATGACAGTGATTTCCTCGTTTCTCCCCGTGAGAACGAGACCCCTTTTATGCTATGTTTAACAGTATAACCTCTGGCATCCATTTCGCTGTTACGTTAACATTAAACCTATGACAGTGATTTCCTCGTTTCTCCCCGTGAGAACGAGACCCCTTTTATGCTATGTTTAACAGTATAACCTCTGGCATCCATTTTGCTGTTACGTTAACATTAAACCTATGACAGTGATTTTCTCATTTCTCCCCGTGAGAGCGAGACCCCTTTTATGCTATGTTTAACAGTATAATCTATGGCATCCATTTCGCTGTTACGTTAACACTAAACCTATGACAGTGATTTCCTCGTTTCTCCCCGTGAGAATGAGACCCCTTTTATGCTATGTTTAACAGTATAACCTCTGGCATCCATTTCGCTGTTACGTTAACATTAAACCTATGACAGTGATCTCCTCATTTTTCGCAATGAAAATGAGACCTTTTTCCAAATCCCATCAAAATTTTGAGCTTGGTGGCTTCTCAACCGGTTACGTCATTTGCGACCTCTGAACCGGCAGATAGCCAAGTCTCATCTTTCAGTCCGTCAAGGACTACTTCGAGCTTTGTGACTTCTCAATCGGTTACGTCATTGCGATCTCTGAACCGACAGATAGCCAAGTCTCACCTTTCAGTCCGACAAGGACTACTTTCGAGCTTGGTGGCTTCTCAATCGGTTATGTCATTGCGACCTCTGAACCAGCAGATAGCCAAGTCTCACCTTTCAGTCCGACAAGGACTACTTTCGAGCTTGGTGACTTCTCAATCGGTTACGTCATTGCGACCTCTGAACCGGCAGATAGCCAAGTCTCACCTTTCAGTCCGACAAGGACTACTTTCGAGCTTGGTGGCTTCTCAATCGGTTACGTCATTGCGACCTCTGAACCGGTAGATAGCCAAGTCTCATCTTTCAGTCCGACAAGGACTACTTCGAGCTTGGTGGCTTCTCAACTGGTTACGTCATTGCGACCTCTGAACCGGCAGATAGCCAAGTCTCACCTTTCAGTCTGACAAGGACTACTTTCGAGCTTGGTGGCTTCTCAATCGGTTACGTCATTGCGACCTCTGAACCGACAGATAGCCAAGTCTCACCTTTCAGTCCGACAAGGACTACTTTCGAGCTTGGTGGCTTCTCAATCGGTTACATCATTGCGACCTCTGAACCGGCAGATAGCCAAGTCTCATCTTTCAGTCCGACAAGGACTACTTCGAGCTTGGTGGCTTCTCAACCGGTTACGTCATTGCGACCTGTGAACTGGCAGATAGCCAAGTCTCACCTTTTAGTCCGACAAGGACTTTATTGAGCTTGGTGGCTTCTCAGTCGGTTACGTCATTGCGACCTCTGAACCGGCAGATAGCCAAGTCTCATTATTCAGTACAGTACGGACTGTTTCTCAAATGGCTGCAGTACAACTTGAAAGCGACAATTCAAAAGATAAAACAAGTTGGAAATACGACAGGGGAGTCAAAACAAATTACTTTTATTGATTCCGAAAAGAAGGGATACATGAAGGCACATATATTACAAGCTATGATGGTGCTTCATAAGATTTGATCTGCCCTTCAAGAATGGCCAGCCTTGTCTTCCGATCATTAGCAGCCCGGACAAGCGCCTGCGACCTCAGCTCAGCCTCATTAAAGCTCGCCGTCTGGGCTAAGCGAGCTTCAACTTCAACCAAAGTTGCCCTCTGAGCTAGCTCTTGCCGCAAGAGCTCGTCATTCTGAGCCCTAAGCTGCTCAAGCGGGCAGTCTCTTCAAAACGCACTAGTTCAGCCTTGGATAAAAGGAGATTCGCCTTCCTGATCATCTCCTTGGCCTTTTCGATTTTATCTTCAGCGTCAAGAAGAGCACTGCTAGAAGCATCTATTGCGTCCCCGAGCTCTACCTTCCTTGTCTCTAAGGATTTCAAGTCAGAAGAAATGGCCTTAGCGGCAAGATGAGCTTCATGCATCTGAGCGACAAGGTGCGCAAGCTGCTCATTAACTGAAGACTCCAGGTTTGAATGGCTAAGACGGCGCCATTCGTCTACATCCCTCTCAAGTTGGTCCACCAGAAGTTCCAATGCAGCGGCCTGGTCATCCCCTCCAAAGTCTCGGATACTCTCAATGCTTCGGGAGAGGACCACCTTCAAAGCAGAGAATGAGGTAGTCGAGCCTTTCAAAATCAAAGCGATGGATCGCTTCAAGCTCTTATAAAAGCTATCGGCTAGCTCAGCCACAAATTCATTCTCGGCCTCAATCACTCCTGGCAGACGAGCAGCCCCTGAAGATTCCACTGGCTTTATTGACACCACTGTGGAAGGAATAGTAGAAGCACTGGCTGCAGCAACATGAGAGGTCATCGGTGATCTCGGAGGAGTCTTCATTGAAACTAGTACACTAGCCACAACCGAGGTCAGACTAGTGACTATTTCCGGGAGAGCGGGCTCAACCACCAGTGTTGGGGAAGTAGGACTGGTAATCACCCTCAGCTCCGCACCTGGCAAGATAGATGGCGCTGGCGAAACTGATGGCACCTCACTCATTGATATAGTTGGAAGTGAGATCGGCTCCATGACTACCGTCTCCTCAATTTCAGTTCCTCTGGCTGGTTCAGGCTGATAAGAGGGCAGGTCGCCATACAAAGCATCCAACTCAGCAGCTTTCGCCGCGGTCAAAGTGCTTATTTCACCCCTGGATCCCTCAGGAAGATTGGTTGGCTCTCTTGAAGTCGATGCACCCAGTGGCGGAACACGTGCGACAAGACTTTGTTTAGGCAGGGCATAACAAATAGCAAGTGCTAAAAGGTCAAAACAATACCAAAAGATAATGTCGCCTCAATCGTCTTGACAGCTGCATCAGTCCCCACGGGCTTCATAGGAAAATCTTTGGCGGAATCAACACGAATGGCCGGCCCACCTTCGCTTGCCGAACCCTCCGTGGTCCACCAAAGGAGCTAGAAGCTTCGGGACTTCCTTTCAAGGTCCTGGCGCCCGAAGGACCTACATCAGCCGCATCATCTCCGGACTCTTCTGAGACGGCAAAATAGCTAGCCTCATCGCCCTCCTTATAAGTAAACAAGGGATCATAATGCTCCATTTGTTCTTCGATAGCTTCAGCTCTCGGGCTTCTCACCGCCTCGGTGCCTGAATCACAAAGCAAATAATGAGCTGTCCGGAACGCATAAAAAGTGTATTGTAAGGATGAAACTGATCTTACCTGGGTCCGGAGCGGCTTCGCCAGTAGTTGGTTTAGGAGCCGACAATTCAGTTGCTAATGGGCAGGAGGAGGAAGCGCTGCAGATGGTTCGCCCTCTGCAACAACTGTAGGAGCGTAGCGACGAGACTTCTGAAAATCACCTAGAGGGGGGGTGAATAGGTGATTATGCTAATCTAAGGCCAATTTAAAAATTATGAAGCAAATGCAATGAGATGAATGAATGAATATGGCAATAGCAATCAAAAACACTAAGTAATAGCAATGGAAAGTAAACCAATCGCAAACACAAAGATATGTTATCGAGGTTCGAGCACCCAGCTCTACTCCCCGCCTTCCCCAGAAGGATTCTAGCTACTTTCACTATCACAAAGATCAATTACAAATGGAGTACCCAACTCCTACAATTTCAGCACAATACAATTTCTAAGTAATCAAAAGATCACAAACTCTCTCTTTCAAATATCTCTTCCCTTACAAAGGTCCTTAGAGAATATTGAGAAGGAATGAAGCTCTTGTGTAAGTGAAGAAAGAAAATCAAATTCAGAGAGTATATCAAGAACACTTCTGAAAATGAATGAGAAATATCAGCACAAAAACAAGAAACAAGCTCTTTTGAAATATCCCAAACTTTTGAATTTTCTCTTGAATAATTGTTGTAAAGAAACTCTCCCCAAACACCCCTATTTATAGGAGAGGGCTAGGGTTTAGGGTTAGGAATTAATTACTGAAGATTAGGAAGTAATTAGTTCCAAATATACCCTCCAACGGATATTTAATTTCAAAAATCAAGTTAAAACAGATTAAAAATATGCCCGTTTTACTGTTCAACGGCCATATCGGTCGACTGGCCCGGTCGACCGATAGTTCAAAAATTTGACCGTTATGAACTATCGGTCGACTGGTACAGTCGACTGCTCCTGACTGAGACTCAAAACATGTACCGGTCGACTATCGGTAGATAGCCGGTCGACCGAAAAGATAAAAAGATAAACTATCGGTCGAAGGCCGGTAGACCACCGGTCGACTGGTAAGATACAGAGAGCAAACTAAAAACTTTGGTCGACTACCGGTAGCCTACCGGTCGACCGACAGACGTGCACACGGATACGTGCACTCTGCCATATCTTCGGTCGACTGGTGGTATATTGCCGGTCGACCGGCTCAGGTCAAAAATTGAAATAGAAAGGGAATTTTGAGAGGAAAAATATTTTGATCAAAACTATTTTGAACAGGAAATCAGTATACAACATAAAAACAGATTTGTAGAAGGAAGAATTAGTGTTAAAGTATTTTTGTATATTTTATGAGGAATAAACTTGGAAATAGCATACGCGTGAAAACGTGTGTGTTTGAGCTTCAAACCTACTCTCTATTCTTTAACATGCTATAAAGCTATAAAATAAAACCTAAGGACCTCTGAAGCAATCTTTGAGCCATCCAATGCCTTGCAAGTGCCTTCTCTTCTATGATCCTTCCTTGATGTCCAATTTGCCTTCATTGCTATATGGAACTTAGAAGTTTTTGCAAAAGCGAAGCGAATGAGCTCTAAACATGGTACAAAACCTGAAATGCATCTTGATCAAATCATTAGTACCAAATAGCACTTATTTGGTTTGTTATCATCAAAACACAAAACAATGGAGAGTGTAACCTCTTGGGCCAACAATCTCCCCCTTTTTGATGATGACAAAACAAATAGGCTATTTACAAAAATATGGGGAGGAGAAAACTCCCCCTCAAATTATGCTATATTTAAACATTATAAATATGCTCTAGATACCAATAATTGAAATGATAAAAAGAAATGATGCACCAATTATTGAAATCAACAATACAATACAAATGAAACTTTAAAGCTTGTACTTGATACCAAAAAAAAAAAAAAACACCAAAAATCAAAAATTTGCTCCTTGATACCAATTTAAACTTAAATCATAGAGATTCAAAAAACACATAAAAACTCATAAAACTCATAAATTCATATGGAACCAAGACCAAATGAACTTATTTTTGTACATGTAACTTATTCTCCCCCTTTTTGTCATACATCAAAAAGGGTTATGAAAAACATGTTTAATCAATAATACACATATTTAATTCTCCACAAATAAACGAAAATCTAGCAAAATCAAGTGGTTTTGTAAAAATATCGGCTAGTTGAAAATCGGTGGAAACATAATCAATATCAATATCACCTTTCTCAAAATGATCTCTAAGAAAGTGATATCTAATCTCAATGTGCTTGGTCTTACTATGTTGATTTGCATTTTTAGTTAAATGAATAGTACTAGTATTATCACAAAATATTTTAATATTTTTATAATGCAAATCATAATCAAGGAGAGTATGTTTCATCCAAAGGACTTGTGCACAACAAGCCCCCGCGGCAACATACTCCGCCTCGGCGGTTGATAGAGCTACGGAATTTTGCTTCCTAGAGGACCATGAAACAAGACAATTACCGAGAAATTGACATGTCCCACTAGTACTCTTTCTATCTACTCTACAACCCGCATAGTCGGCGTCCGAATAACTAATCATAGAAAAATCTATAGTTTTCGGATACCAAAGACCTAATCCAATCGTTCCCTTAACATATCGAATAATGCGTTTTACGGCAATTAAATGAGATTCTTTGGGACACGATTGAAATCTAGCACAAAGACACACACTAAACATGATATCCGGCCTACTTGCCGTTAAATATAAAAGACTACCTATCATGCTTCTAAACAATTTAATATCAACATTTTTACCTTGTTCGTCCTTATCAAGCTTGGTTGTAGTTGCCATGGGAGTGTTGCAAGTTTTAGCGTCTTCAAGTCCAAACCTCTTCACGAGTTCCTTTGCATATTTGGCTTGGCTAATGAAGTTCCCATCTTGCAATTGCTTGACTTGGAGTCCAAGGAAGAAGTTGAGTTCACCCATGGAGGACATTTCAAATTCTTGTTGCATTACCTTTTCAAAATCCTTGCATAAAACTTCATTAGTAGAACCGAAAATTATATCATCAACATAAATTTGGACAATCAAAATATCATTATCAACATGCTTAGTGAATAGAGTAGTGTCTACTTTGCCTTTAATAAAATTGTTTGAAATAAGAAAACTTGAAAGCCTTTCATACCAAGCTCTTGGAGCTTGTTTCAAACCATATAAAGCCTTATCGAGTTTGAAAACAAAATCAGGATGAACAAGATCAACAAAACCGGGAGGTTGAGCAACAAAAACTTCTTCATTAAGAAATCCATTTAAAAATGCACTTTTTACATCCATTTGAAAAAGTTTGAAATTTTTAAAAGATGCATAAGCTAGTGTTATCCGTATGGCTTCAAGCCGTGCTACGGGTGCAAAGGATTCCTCAAAGTCGATTCCCTCAACTTGAGTGTAACCTTGGGCCACTAACCTAGCTTTATTCCTAATGACATTTCCGGACTCATCCAACTTATTCCTAAAGATCCACTTAGTACCAATTATTGGTCTATCGTGGGGCTTAGGAACAAGGTGCCAAACTTGGTTGCGCTCAAATTGATTGAGTTCCTCTTGCATGGCAAGCAACCAAGATGGGTCCGTCTCGGCTTCGAGAATGCCTTTGGGTTCAAAATGAGAAATGAAAGCAAAGTTACCACATAGGTCATGGAGTTTGGAGCGCGTTGTGACTCCTTTGGAAGCATCACCCAAGATGAGCTCCTTTGGATGATTTGTAGCATATCTCCAAGCTTTGGGAAGCGGTTGAACGCTTTCCTCATTATCCTTTTGAACTTCACCTAAAGGTTCTTGCTTTTCTTCTTGCGCGGGTGAGTCCTTCAAGGATAGTTTCCCCAAGCTTTCACCTAATGGTTCAAACTCTACAACATTCTCAACACACACATTAGATTCTTCAAACTTAACATGCATGGTTTCTTCAATAGTAAGTGAAGATCTAATGAAAACTCTATATGCTTTGCTAGTAGAGGAATATCCTACAAAGATAGCCTCATAAGCTTTAGCATCAAATTTACCCAAATTCTCTTTAGTGTTCAAAACAAAACATTTGCATCCAAAAACTTTGAAATAGGAAACATTTGGTTTTCTAAAATGATACATTTCAAAAGAAGTTTTCGAAGAATTTTTACATAAATAAATACGATTCGATATATAGCATGCGGTGTTTATGGCCTCGGCCCATAAATATTGAGGGAGGTCGTATTCACTTATCATTGTCCTAGCCATCTCTTGAAGTGTTCTATTTTTCCTTTCTACAACTCCATTTTGTTGTGGAGTTCTAGGACAAGACATTTCATGCTTAATTCCCTTTTCATCACAATAAGTTATGAAGAGTTGGTTAACAAACTCACCACCTCTATCACTCCTTATTCTCAAAATCGGAAAACCCTTCTCTTTTTCAACTCTTTTTCTAAAAATCTTAAAGTGAGAAAAGTTTGATCTTTATTTTGCAAAAAGAAAACCCAAGTAAATCGAGAGAAATCATCAACTAAAACAAATGCAAATCTACTTCCATTTAAGCTTTTAGTTTTAGTTGGTCCAAATAAATCCATATGAATTAATTCTAGAGGTCTAGTTGACATGATATCCTTGATTGGTTTAAAGGAAGACTTGGTTTGTTTCCCAAGTTGGCACGCACTACAAATGCGGTCTTTCTCAAAACTCAAGCAAGGAATACCCTTCACCAATTCCTTTGAATTAATTCTAAAAAGATGTTCAAAAGAAGCATGTCCTAATCTTCTATGCCAAAGCCATGAATTTTCATCAAAAGCATTTAAACACTTAGTAGAACACTCTACATTAAGCATGTCAATTATATAAACATTGTCATCACGAAAACCGGTCAAAATACAATCATTCGATTTAATATCAAAAATCTTGCAAGAAGTATCATCAAAAACAACTTTAAGACCACGATCACAAAATTGACTAATACTAAGTAAATTATGCTTCAAACCATCAACTAAAACAACATTCTCTATTATAGGAGATGTACCAATTTGGATATTACCGATACCAATTATCTTGCCTTTGGAATCATCCCCGAAGGTGACGGAGCCACCTTCCATGTACCTTGATAGGGTTGTGAAGTTGTTGATATCCCATGTCATGTGCCTCGAACAACCACTATCAAGGTACCACCGCTCCCTACGTCTTGGAGCCTTGGTGTGTACCTACATCAAACATTTTAGGACTTGATTTTGGTACCCACATTTTCTTGGGTCCATGAGGGTTAGAATCATTAACCCAAACAAGATTATTTGAGTTATGCAATTTATCATAACAAAATTTTGCTAAATGTCCATTTTTGCCACAATATGTGCATCTATACACTCTACCATATTTAAATGCATAATGAGTGTGTGTTTTGTGAGCATTGGCATTGTGAGCATGAAAAGATTTAGCATGAGAAGCATTAGAAGTATGAGCATGTGGAATCTTATCATGAGAAACTTTAGCATGAGATGTATGCTTTTTGGAAAATTTTTCTTCAAGTTTCTTTGTATTAAAAGCACAATCTTTTAAAACTTTTTCAAAATCACTCATTTTAGCTTTAAAAGAAGAAATTTCATTATTATCAACAATAGGGGTTTTACCCTTACAAGAAATCTTATAAGAATGAAATTCATTTTGAATGGAAATAAGATTAGAAGAAAGATCCTCTTTTTCTTGTGAAATCAAAGCAAGTTGAGATTTAAGAAAAGCAACTTCCTTTTGTAGTTTAAAACACTCCATTTTCTTGTTATCATAAGTTTCGGAAAGTTCTACAAAAGCATGCACTAGAACTTCCTTACTTAAATCATCATCATTATCATCTATAGATTCAAGAGTTTGAGGGGTTACCTTGGGTGTGTTTGCCATGAAACACATGTTTGCGGTGTCCGCCTTTTCTTCATCTTCGGACTCGCTTTCTGAATCCCAAGTGGCCTTGTAAGCCTTCTTTTCGTCTTGCTTTCTTGGCTTGAAGGAGGAAGTCATTTTCTTCTTGAATTCCGGGCAATCGACCATGATGTGTCCGGGCTTGCGGCAATTGTAGCAAATGATCTTTCGCTCCTCTTTACCTTCAAACTTTCTCCGGAAATTTTGCTTGTTCTTCCGGTACATCCTCTTGATGTTGCGCACGAGGAGGGAGAGCTCCTCATCTTCTTCTTCATCTTCATCTTCGTCTTCAATGGTGGAGGAAGAAGACTTGAAAGCGATAGACTTCTTCTTTGTTGGAGCCGCCTCTTCTCTTGCTTTCTTCTCCATCTCATAGGTTTTGAGGTTCCCTATGAGACTTATGATGTCCATCTCGTCTTTGTCGTTCAATTCCTTCAAGGTAGTAGACTTGATCTCCCAAGATGGAGGAAGAGCCCGTATCACCTTGCGTACCTTTTGGTCGTTGGAGATGATGTCACCTAATGAAGAAAGACCATTAGTGATTTTTGTGAAACGAGTAATCATGCAATCAATTGTTTCATCATCTAGCATCTTAAATGATTCATATTGAGACCGCAAGAGATCTACTTTGGCTCTCTTGACTTGTGAGGTCCCTTCATGCGTGACCAATAAGTGTTGCCACATCTCATAGGCGGATTGGCAATGAATAACACGTGTAAGGTCATCCTCATTCAAGGCGGTAAGAAGGGAGTTTTGGGCTTTTGAGTTAGCCTCATACATCTTAAAGTCAAGATCGGTCCAAGTGCCCTCATCACCATCGGGTGCCTCATAGGGTTTGGTCAAGGATTTGGCAACTAAGCTACCTAGTGATTGCAAAAATATAGTCATCCTAACCTTCCAAATAGGGAAATTAAGGCCATCAAATTTAGGTGGAGATTTAATGTTGTCGGCCATGTTTACTAGTGTGTGTATGGATGAATGAAAATGTTGATTAGCAATATTTTAGGATCTCTCTAAGGATGTTAAGCCAAACCTAGAGTTCCAAGCTCTGATACCAATTGAAAATCACCTAGAGGGGGGTGAATAGGTGATTATGCTAATCTAAGGCCAATTTAAAAATTATGAAGCAAATGCAATGAGATGAATGAATGAATATGGCAATAGCAATCAAAAACACTAAGTAATAGCAATGGAAAGTAAACCAATCGCAAACACAAAGATATGTTATCGAGGTTCGAGCACCCAGCTCTACTCCCCGCCTTCCCCAGAAGGATTCTAGCTACTTTCACTATCACAAAGATCAATTACAAATGGAGTACCCAACTCCTACAATTTCAGCACAATACAATTTCTAAGTAATCAAAAGATCACAAACTCTCTCTTTCAAATATCTCTTCCCTTACAAAGGTCCTTAGAGAATATTGAGAAGGAATGAAGCTCTTGTGTAAGTGAAGAAAGAAAATCAAATTCAGAGAGTATATCAAGAACACTTCTGAAAATGAATGAGAAATATCAGCACAAAAACAAGAAACAAGCTCTTTTGAAATATCCCAAACTTTTGAATTTTCTCTTGAATAATTGTTGTAAAGAAACTCTCCCCAAACACCCCTATTTATAGGAGAGGGCTAGGGTTTAGGGTTAGGAATTAATTACTAAAGATTAGGAAGTAATTAGTTCCAAATATACCCTCCAACGGATATTTAATTTCAAAAATCAAGTTAAAACAGATTAAAAATATGCCCGTTTTACTGTTCAACGGCCATATCGGTCGACTGGCCCGGTCGACCGATAGTTCAAAAATTTGACCGTTATGAACTATCGGTCGACTGGTACAGTCGACTGCTCCTGACTGAGACTCAAAACATGTACCGGTCGACTATCGGTAGATAGCCGGTCGACCGAAAAGATAAAAAGATAAACTATCGGTCGAAGGCCGGTAGACCACCGGTCGACTGGTAAGATACAGAGAGCAAACTAAAAACTTCGGTCGACTACCGGTAGCCTACCGGTCGACCGACAGACGTGCACACGGATACGTGCACTCTGCCAGATCTTCGGTCGACTGGTGGTATATTGCCGGTCGACCGGCTCAGGTCAAAAATTGAAATAGAAAGGGAATTTTGAGAGGAAAAATATTTTGATCAAAACTATTTTGAACAGGAAATCAGTATACAACATAAAAACAGATTTGTAGAAGGAAGAATTAGTGTTAAAGTATTTTTGTATATTTTATGAGGAATAAACTTGGAAATAGCATACGCGTGAAAACGTGTGTGTTTGAGCTTCAAACCTACTCTCTATTCTTTAACATGCTATAAAGCTATAAAACAAAACCTAAGGACCTCTGAAGCAATCTTTGAGCCATCCAATGCCTTGCAAGTGCCTTCTCTTCTATGATCCTTCCTTGATGTCCAATTTGCCTTCATTGCTATATGGAACTTAGAAGTTTTTGCAAAAGCGAAGCGAATGAGCTCTAAACATGGTACAAAACCTGAAATGCATCTTGATCAAATCATTAGTACCAAATAGCACTTATTTGGTTTGTTATCATCAAAACACAAAACAATGGAGAGTGTAACCTCTTGGGCCAACAACTTCTTCACTACTCTCTTCCTACGAGATCCACCCTCCCGCTTTCATTTGAAGTGGACGTCGAGATCTTCTTCCTCCACTTCTTCAACATCAGCATGTTCTACGGGGGCCGTCCCCACCACGCCAGAAGCAGCTGCTGGAGTTTCAGCACCCGTTTTCGCTTCGAAGCGAGGACTTCCTGCATCCGAGGCTTCACTGTCATCAACGGCAATGAACTTCCCGAGGCCTGGGACGCGAACCCTTTTACCCTCGCCCTTTTCAGTGACTTTTCGCTTCAGCCGCTGAGAAATTAACTTCACACCAGAAGAATTAATAGAGAATCCGATGGGTGTGGAGTTTGAGGTCGTATACCACTGGCAGAATCCCAGGGTCATCATAAGGTTCGGAGTCCTTAGCGGCATGCACAGCCGCGCCTCGGTACAGCCTGCAATGAAGAACCGCCAAGCACGGGCTCCATCGATGAGGCTCCCCATGAAAGCCAGATTGCTGTTGGATTACCCACGTACAGTTGGTCATACCCAAACTGACGGGCAAACCGACTTGGAACATAGGGCTCCAAGTAGCAGGTATCCCCGCTTCTGTACAACAAATGTGAGGGCCGAATGCTGACCAACCACTCAAAAATTCCCCGGCTCAATGACGTCTGCCCTTCCCCCACGTCCTTGAACTCTTCACCATAGCTCGCATCCCGAATATAGGGGAAGCAGCGGAAAAGGCTATAGACGTCATAGCGGCACAACAACTTACGGATCGCAGCCACGTAAATCTTCAGCCATGAACATCCCTCGAATCGGCGGAGAAGCGCCATTCGAACACCTTCTGGGGGGTCCTCTCCGGCTTCGATCATGGAGGGACAGTGAAGGGCAAACCACGCCATCAAATAAGTATACGGCAGACCTATTCTGGGGTTTGGTCCGTCGCAGGACAAAATAGTCCCCTTCCCCGCTTCGTCATTGGTGGCCTACAGAAAGTCTCTGTCAATGCGCGAAGGCCCCTCTGAATACAGCACACCATGGCCGGAAGAAGTCCAAGAGAACGACCATGGATTAGACGAGCGGCAGGCAACAAGATAGTCAGATGAATGACGTCGCCCGAAGAAGACGGTACCACACATCTCTTCAACCAGACCGTCAAGAAACCAGCCAGAAGTGCCTTCTGGGACGTCGGCCGACGAGCCTGATGGTGGAAACTCCGAAGAATATCGCCTTCTTTATAGGGGCCGTCATCTTCTTCTAGAATTAGATCCCCTTGAGAATGCTTTTGCATCCGGCGAAAGATGTCTTCATCAGCAACTCCACAATGAGCCGCCTCAGGAGTATTTTCCATATCTGGGAACAAATAATTTTCCAGCTCTTCAAGCTGCATGAAGCTCCCTTACTGCTCCCATGCATGCAGGTGCAAATATACAAGTGGCACATTAACTCCCGGTAGGTCTCAAACAAGGCGGGCTCCTGCTTCTCCAGAAGTGCCAATTCCGTCTCGCATGGGAAATATTCTTCGTATGGGAGAGATCCCAAAGGCAGAGCAGAGACTTCCCACATCTCATGCAGAACCATGCCCAATTCGCCAATAGGGGTGAAGAAGGTCCCTGTAGCCGGACAGTATAACTCAAAGATGGCGTAGAAGTTTGCTACGCTCATCTGAATGCCATAACAGGTCGCCCTGACGGCCTCATAAAGATTCAGCCTCTCCAGATCCTCCTCGAAATGAGCAAGGACATATAGAGTCAAATCCCTCCACCATGTCTTCGGAGGGTGAATCCACCCTGGAGTCCTGAAGTCAGTGGCTGGATAGTTACCACGAACCTTAAAGAATTGATTCCCAAAGGTCTGCGCCACCGCAGGGTTTTCTCCCACTGGGATGTCTGGGAGTACATTCCCAGGGTGGAGACCCATTATGCAACGAGGAGGCCCCGCTCTTGTGTAACCGGGTGAGGGAATTATCAACTTCCCTACGTGAACGGATTCAGTAGTCTGAATCACTTGCCACTGCATCTTCTGAGCCCTCGTCACGCATTGGAAGAAGGACAAGAGAAAATGCCGCTTGTTAGATGGAAGATAGAACTTCTCGCCATCTAATTGGAAAATTCACTGCCCCTCTCCGGCTAGCAGCTGGAGATCATGGTCTGGCGTCGCATCTCCAAACATGAAGCCGGGCTTTCGATAGATTCGTCGGTCAGAATCTTCAAGGGGAGCAGTGGTTAAGATGCTTCTCATGGCGTGCTGATCCCCACCATGAATAAGTGTATCTCGAGCAGGAGAGCTTCACTCGCTGAATAAAGAAGCCTGCCCTTAAAACTGCAGGCTGACGTTGCCATCTAGCCCCCTGGCCGTGCCAAATAGACTGTTCAAAGGACCAGGAGTATAGTGCACTGCAAAAACAAAGAAAAAACTATGATTAGTTTACCAACCAAACAAAGGCTAAAACAAAAATGCAATTTTTGTTAAGGCATAGTCTCGCTCTCTGAGCGAAGCTGGCCTAATGATAGCTTCGCCCCAAAGCTTAGCTTCGCAGCTGCAGCGTAACTCCGCACTCCACACGAAGGCAGGAAGCGGGAAAATATCCAAGTGTTAGCTTCGCTCTGGAAGCTTAGCCTTGAACAACAGAATGCAACAAAGCCCCAAGGGCTAACTTTGTCAGAAGGGGGTTATTGCCTAAAAGGCATTAAAGTCCTTTTCAGTTACACTTCAAAGGACAGCTTCGCATCCTGTCATTCAGCAGGATGTGAACCGCCTAAGGGATAGCTTCGCCCGGAAGCTTGAAGAAGAGACCCTTCGGTTCTAATATTCCCAGTTAAGAAATCTAGGGAAATTCAGGGAGTCGAATTCCCTAAGATTAACAGATCATAATTGATCATTTTGGGCTCATCTAAAGATAGCCAGAAATCGGCTTTAAAAGAGAGACGACAATCTCTAATCAAAAGGGAAAGATCCCTACCGGCGATCGGTCGTTCGATGACCGGAGGAGGAGAAGGACCCTCCGTTGCAGAGGTTGCGACCTCTTTTCCCGCTCGTCTCTTGGGAGCCATTGAAGAACAGTGAAGGTTCTTGAATTCTCAAGTAAAGAAGAAGGAAGAAGAAGAAGAGTCAAATGCTCTGAAAAATTCAAAGAGAAGTGATGACCCTCTCTCAGCCCGATCAGGCTTTTATAGGCTGATGATCGCCTAAACGACGCCTCAAAAAGAGCACAGGCTATCGTTTCAAATTAATTTGAAATGGCGCCTAAAGCGCCTTCCCGAGAAGCGCTGATTCAGCCCCGCAAGGGCTAACTCCGCCATAAGTCAAGTGCTGACTTAGCACGACGTATCGATAACTTCGCTGAAAAGCATGCCTTAGCTCCGCTAAAGGCACAGCCCGAACTTCGCGGAAAATTCATGCTAGCTTCGATGGACGCTCGTTCCTGATTCAGATGGGATCCTGTCTTTAACTTCGCATGAAGTTTAGCTCCGCCGGTCCACTTCAAATGTTCTCAAACGGAAATAGAGGAGAAGCAAATCAGATAAGCAGAAAATAAACTTTCATTGATTTAAAAGGGAAGGTATATTGATACTACTACATCAAAGTTGTGCTTCGTATAACAGAATCATTTGCTCAAAAGGCATACAAGTGGTCCTATCTACTTCCAAGCCAAACCAACTGGAAACGAAAGGCCTTCCTCCTGCACAAGGCCGTAATCCTTCGCATAATGGCAGATGGTGCCACCAGGAAGTTGAACCTTCCGTAATCAAAATTGGCGAAGGACCGATTGCCACCAGAAGGCTAGATCTTCTTTGATGAAAATTGGCAATGGAGGATCCGAGACCTTACAAGTGATGTCCGCTTTCCCGAAGTGGATCATCTCGGATAAGCGACTACCAGCTTCGCCTCAAAGTGGATCATCTCGGATAAGCGACTGCCAACCTCTTCTGGGAACACACATCAGTTGCCCCAGTTTGTTCCTCCTGCTTAGGATTAAAGTTTCAACCAGAAAAGCAAGAGGCAACTTCTTGGTCTCTTTCATCAAGTCGAAAGATTGGCGAACATAGCTCACTGCAATGCAAACTGAAACAAGTTAGCAGTAAGTCAAAGGAGAAGCTGCAAAAGTGAAATGCAAAGTCAAATTCTTTGGGGCGAAGCAATTTATATCCAATTCAGTTGCAATTTAAGGATGGATTTCAATTAAGCTGAAGATAGCCTCGCTTGCACAGTGATGATGGGTTAGCTCAGCATAAGCCAAGTCCTAGCCTCGCCTATATGGCTAAGCCAGACTGATCCTAAGGGACGCAGTCTTGACCCCACCTATATGACAAGACTGTCTCAACTTTGAAGAGACTAAGTCCCAAGTTTTACCTGTGTGGCGAACTTAGCAGGCAAACATGCAATGATCTTTCTTTGATCAAGTCAAAATGATAGCTTCACTGAAAAGCTAGGCTGAAACCCTTCTCTGCAGATCAATCAGATGCAAAATGAAGAATAAGGGAAATCAATCCCTGAGGTAGCTGTTAAAGCTAAATTAAGGGAGATAAAATCCCTAAAAAGTTATCAATTCATTGGTAAAGTCTCTGGATGACCGAGACTTACCGGTCCTTGGCCGGGTAATGACCAGAGTGGGCATCCCCACTAGTTCAGAGATCTGAGTATCTCTCTCTAATAACCAAGAGAAGAGAAGAGCAGACCACTTCTCTTCAGAGGACCTCAGGTGTCCTATTTATAGGCCTCATGGCCTGAGCGCTGCCGCTTCAAGCATAGAAGCGCGAGCGGATTTAAGGCATTTATTGAGCCTTGAAAAAGGGAACGGTTTCCCTCGAAACCGTGCAAGGAAGAGATGATCTCCCTCATTAAGGCATTTATTAAGTCTTGAGAAAGGGAATATTCTCCCTCGAAAGTGCACAAAGGAGGAATGATCTCCCTCGATTAATGAGAGAGAGGTTATTCTAACCTCGAAAAAGGAGCAATCCTTCTCGTAACTGGCCAAAAGCAGTTGGCCTCGGAAAGGAACAGCATTCCAAAGCGAACTTATTCCAGGAGGCTCGGATGCGGAGCTACCCAGACGCGAAGCTACTCAGAGTCGTGAATCTACACGATTCTTCGACGAATCTATCCCAAAGCAGGATTGAAAGCGACGCTGAACTCAACCACCATGGCGACGTTTGTACTTCACATACCACCGATCAAAGCAATTCAAAGTATTTCGAAGTCTGAGCCATTCCTTGCAGACTTTCGAAAACTTTGAAGGGGGTCTTGTTGACACTTTAAAAAAGACAAGATTCTTACTGGCCTGAACAATGTCTAAACTTGTTGACATTTACAAAAGACAAGTGAAAGATAGGCTGATTGGTCCGAACAATGTCTAAACTTGTTGACATTTACAAAAGACAAGCGAAAGACAAGCTGACGACCAGTTCTGTACTTGTTGACATTTACAAAAGATAAGTGACAGATAAGCTGACGACCAGTTTTCATTCATCCCCAAGGGACAAAGCAGCAACTTGAACTCTACTATCCAGTGAAGCAGACAGTAAGCCCAGATTGTCTCTAAACAGACCTCAGCATGTCTAAGATGCTAGCACTTAGCATCACATGAGCCCAAAGGGATAGCCTCGCCTGAGAGGCTAAGATCACCTAACTTCGCCTTGAAGCCATTCACAGCTCCGTCAGGAAGCTAACCTATAGCTTCGCCTGAAGTGCTCAGTTAACTCCGCAGAGAGTTAGCTTCGCTTGAAGCAGAAGAATGTTCGGTAGCTTCGCCACAGACGTTATCTAGCTCCGCTGAAGAGCTGTCTTCTGACTTCGCCAGATGTTTCTTCCAGCTCCGCTGCGAGCTCAACGCGGGCAGCTCCGCTGCGGGTCTGCTATGGTCAACCTTTGACCAATTAAATCTCCAGATGAGATCAAATCTAATCAGGATTGAGATCAAATCCAATCAAGATCAAATCTGAGATCAAATTTGGCAGTTGATTACCATAATCTCTTGACTCTCCTAAAACGAGTAAGAGGATCAAGGGAGATCTTCCAACTATATGGAAAGGATTAAAACAGATCAAGAGGATCAACCGACCTGCTATTTCTAACTTCGCAGAAACTGATTCTAGCCTCGCAGCAAGGCTACTTTTCAGATTTAAACAGATTTGATTCAATCTGTTTCTATATTTTCAAGGACAATTATACCCTTGCTCTCCCTATAAATAGCCCACCAGGGGCACAAGAAGAGAGGACCACACGCAAGAGAGACCCCTGCACGAGAGGATTTCTTCACGACTGCACAAGGTGCGTGAACTGGATCACAGATTTGAGAATCTAGGTCACATATCTCATTGAGTTCAATATCAAAAATATGAGAACTTGCCAATTTGTCAATAGGATTTTCAAAAGTGTAAAATTGGTCAAGTCCAATATGATCATCAAAAATGGGTGATTCAATTTCATGATGAATTGGCACAGGATCCAATGTTGACTCGGGAAAAAGGTGAAAATCAGGTGAAGATACCGGAGTCATTATTGAATCAGGAAGTAAAATTGAATCACAAAGTTGAGATTCATGATCATATTCATTTTCAAGTTCGATTTCAGGAAAGGATAACTTGCCAAACTGTCAATATTCTTTTCAAAATTTGGAGTTTGGGTAAGTTCAAATGATTGTTCTGAAATGGAACCTTGATTTCCAAAACAACTTGACTCATCGGCTCTAACAGAATGGTTAGTGACATCAGAACTGGTCAAATGATGGAACGTAAGGATTGGACCATCATATCTATGTCACGATTACGAGCGTTTTGAGCCTGAGTCATGGCTTCAAGCATCTTTTCATAGTTGATAGGCTCATTGTTTTGATGAAAAGATGAAGTATTGTCTTGGAATTGGTGGTGAAATTGTGAGTCCATCAGATTTTGGGATTTGTGTTTGGACTCACGCATACTCATTTTCAAAATTGATAGTTTTCTATTTTGGACTGGTGGAACTGAGTATGACTCTTGAAAATATTATGGACAAGGTGGAGAAGGAGGACAAGTTGGTTGAAAATTGGACTCGGGGGAGGTGAATCCCCACTGACTCTGTGAAGAGTTGAAATCATTATGGAAATTATAGTTATTAGATTGGGGGCATGGGTTATATTGATTCGGATAAGACCAATCCGGCACACTAGGTTGGTTAAAGTTATGATATGCCGGGTTGGTAATATCCGAAAATGAAGTCGGTGTGTAATATGGATTATTATTGAAGTTGAAAAAATTGTTATTATAAGCCATATCACACAATAGAATACAAACTAAAAGAAAGAAAAAACAAACAAATAAGCAAACAAATAAAAGAAAAAAATTCTAACTAAGTTAAGGTAGACCTATGACCTAGACGACTCCTAACTGATTAGACTGTCCACGGGAGGTTTAATGCAGACTTTGACCACAAGCTAATCAGCCAGGTCAGGGTAAGGTTGGTGGGAGGTTTTCCGTCAAAGACGTTCCTTAATTAAATAACCACCAACCTTCGGGCTTTCGGCCCTTAATCCCTTTCCTAGACACTGATTTTGCAGGAGTCAAATTCCAACACCTTTCCCCCTTAGGATAATATCCTAATTGAGTCTGAGATGTCCCTAGGGCCAACGTCTACTCATTTTTAGTTAGGCTTGGGTTAGTGAGTGCTTGGAATCTGATTTTTGGGCCAAGGAAGGGCGATTAAATCCCCATCTTATCTTGTTAATGGGTGGTGCCCTTAAAATCAATTTGTGCAAGTGGACAAGATATGTAAATAAGATTCCCTCAAAGCGATGTAAATCAACTAGAGATGAGTCCTATTCTAGATGCAATGCGAACGTACCTTGCTCCAGCACTCTTCAATAGTAAAAAAAATGAATTGAAAAGACACGTGCCTAAAATGCAAACGTCTAGTCAATTTTTTTATCTTTTTCAACAAGTATTTTACTGTTGGTTTATTAGCAGGTTTTTAGTGATGGCATATAAGAAAAACAAATTGCAGAAAACTAGAATTTTGCAAGTCAAGCAGCCCTGCAAAAAACAACGTTAGTAGTCAACTCCTTTTTGCCGCGTATCCGCGGCTTTGGCCGAGAAAACGCGGCAAATCAGAGGGCACTTGGTCTCTGCTTTCTAGAGCAGAGGCCCAAGACCACTTATATGTTACTGCAATCTTCTTTTCCTACTTTGCTTGCCCTATAACCTGCAACAGAGAAGAAAATTTATTTTAGTTCTAAAAAATTTTCAATAAAAATAAGATTTCAATAAAAACGTTACCCTCCCCGGCAACGGCGCCAAAATTTGATTGAGGCTAAAACCTGCACACAAAATAAAGAATTTCAGATTTAGAATGAAGATGTGCAAGTGCTCAATTCTTACCGCTATAGCAAGTGGCTATGCGGGTCGTGATCCACAAGGAGGGTTTGCGATAGAAGCGTTCACGGTTCTTTATTGAAATCTTTGTGAAGAAAAAACGAAAGTTCTTCTTTGTTTTAAGAAATAAAAATTAAAGAAGAGTTAAAGGTTGAAGTTAAAAAGAAAGCGATAGATGAAGAAGGTGGAGAATCAGAAAGCGACTATGTACAAATGAGTTGGAAAAGAAATGATGAAAGATTTGGGAGATGTGGTGGTCTATACTAAAGAAATAAAGAAAGAAAAGAAGGTCGAAGAAATACTTACCTTAGTTTGGTTGATGAATTACCTGAAAACCTTGCATGTTCTACCTTGCTTCGGAGGCGTTCAACGCATAAGTCATAGGATCGAGCTCAGTCCCTGTTCGCATTATATCATCAAGCTAGGCAAGAATGAAGTGATACGGATCTTGAGGAGGAGAACATCTTCATGAAGTATCGTTGGCACTCACAAAGACTTTGTTATACTTATGCATCGGAATTCACTTGCAAGCTCATCAAAAACAAAAGAGGTAAAGTAGAAAAGGAAGAAGGAAACAAAAAAAAATACGAACATAAAAAGAAGCTTTTACCTTTATTACTTGCAGAAACAATGGAAGAAAGGAGGAGGGTACATCGGTGTCACTCTCAACATCAGCCTCTCTCTCTTACTTACATGAATCTTCATCTAACCTAAGCTTATATACAAATTACATAAAAGAGAAGAAAAACCTAAACTACAAAGAATGAAAACTAGGCTAAATCCTATCTCTGCATGGTCGTCCCATTTTCAGTGCAAATACTGGCCTTTTAGGCAAAACCCCAACGTGCAGAATCCCGGGGAGATCGGGGGAGCAAACGCTCCCCCTAACTCCCCAACCAAGCCGCAGAAACGCGGCTTTGGCCGCGTTTTCGCGGCCAGGGTGTGGCCAGGTGGCCACACCCTGTTGGTGGGTCTCCCCGGTTCGAGTTCTGGTTTTATCTTGGGTTGTATTTGCAGTTCAGCTCCGAGATTTTGAAGAAATGGCCGTTGATCTTTGCTTCAACCGATTGATTCTGAGAGGATTCTTCTCAACCGGTTTTCAACCTCTTGATTTTGCCCTGATTCAGTGAGCTCGAATTAATTCTGATTTAATTCAGAATTTTGGTGGGCTTTTGGGCTCATTTCTCTTCATCTCCTTAAAGAATGGGCCTGCAAATAAATTAAACATTTAATTAGGACAATGCAGATTTTATTCTATAATAAGTATGGAAATATGATACTAAATATGCAACATTAGCGACCAATCACACCCCATACCTATCTTTTGCTCGTCCTCGAGCAAAACAACTAAATATACTAAGGTTTATTAGACCACTTTCGCAGGTCACGCGATTGCACTGAGCATGTGCAACAAGCCGTTAAACCTCTAGGTTTCCCTTAGAGGACGAGTTTTGTCTCGTGAGGGTTTTCAGCGGATTACACCCACAAATCCATAAAGAAAGAGAAACAAAGAGTTAGTATTTTCGAAAAGCATTTTGAAAGAGAAAAATATTTGAAATATAATATTAAGATCTAAGCAATCTATAAGTTATAGGAAAACTGAATTTTTCATTCCTAAACTTAGTCTCTATTCAAAATTTGTTATCAATCAAAGTAAGGAGTCAAATTGTACTTCTCATCTAGTCTATTACTTTACCCTAAGTCATATGCACCTTGTGATTGTGAAAATTTTGACTAAGGGTTCATTAACTCTAACTCTTATGCCTTATTTATATATATATATATATATATATATTTTTTTTTTTGGTGTATTATTCCTTAGTTCTATTAGGCTTTCTAATCTGCCCATGTAACGAGCCTTTAATCGATGACTCCCAAACCAAATGGTCTTAGGGCACCGGGCGAGAAAACACCCCAAGGACTTAAGGACTCGAGCAAACAAAGCCACAAAACTAAGGATTTAATTATATGAACCCCTTTTAGGCGTGAATACTTATGCTTTATTAGGCACAAATACCCAGCTTAATCAGAGGGTTTTATATTTTTTTTTCAAACTTATCTAATCATCTTTCGCATAAATACTAAGGGTTACTTAGGCCAAAGCACCTAGCTAATCAATAATTAGATTTGTTTATCTTTTTATTTTTTATTTTTTATTTATAAGGCATAAGATCTTTGTTTTTGAACCCTAAGTGTGTAAGTGTATGAAGTGTTCATATTTCATCAAGGTAAAGATCAAGACTAAATTACTTTGACAAATTATCTTCCTAACCCTAAAAATCAAACAAATAATCTTATTTTGATCAAGTATAAGAAATCCTAATTTGAATTTTCCTATTCCTTAAAATTAACTTAATTTCTTACAAAACATATGTCAAAATATTGTTTCTATTTTCAAAAAGTTTTTAAAAGTAAAGAAAATGTTAAATATATATATATATTTTAATAAAAAGAAAAAACCTAAGTTATGTTAGACCCTCCCCCACGCCTATCTCATGCATTGTCCTCAATGTATGAATTAATGCATAGATGCATGAAAAAGAAGAAAGGGAAGAAAAATGTTACCTTAAGGTGGTGGTTCCGGTGGTGGTCTGATTGGTCCACGAAATGTGGCCCAATCAACTTTTCGTGGGGTTCGGAGGAACCCACCAGAAATTTCACTAATATAACCTATTAAAATGATGAATCCATAAAGGATTTTTATTAATATTGGACCCCATCTAATTTCCAAATTCCATAATTGATTTCGGAGTCAAATTTGTCAACCACCTTGTCCCAAAATGGAGTATGAAATGATAGAATGATTGACTTGGACTCAGGAAGTATAGGAACTAATACCGACTCAGGAAAGTTACTTGAGTCAAGTAAAGGTTCAGGAGTCGAGATTGGTTCAAGAAGCGGGTCCAAGTCAAGAAGTTGAAACACAAGTCCACATTTATTTTCCAACAATGGAATGTGACCTAATATGGTGATTCAAGTTCAGGAATGATAGGTGGGGGAATCAAAACTGACTCTAAAATATTACTCAAGTTTGGTAACAAAATAGGAGTCAATATTGATTCAGAAGTTGAACTGGATCACAGATTTGAGAATCTAGGTCACATATCTCATCGAGTTCAATATCAAAAATATGAGAACTTGCCAATTTGTCAATAGGATTTTCAAAAGTGTAAAATTGGTCAAGTTCAATATGATCATCAAAAATGGGTGATTCAATTTCATGATGAATTGGCACAGGATCCAATGTTGACTCGGGAAAAAGGTGAAAATCAGGTGAAGATGCCACAGTCATTATTGAATCAGGAAGTAAAATTGAATCACAAAGTTGAGATTCATGATCATATTCATTTTCAAGTTCGATTTCAGGAAAAGGATAACTTGCCAAACTGTCAATATTCTTTTCAAATTTGGAGTTTGGGTAAGTTCAAATGATTGTTCTGAAATGGAACCTTGATTTCCAAAACAAATTGACTCATCGGCTCTAAAAGAATGGTTAGTGACATTAGAACTGGTCAAACGTGTTGGCCCAAAGGCCCATCACTCTAGTTTTGATGATGATCAACTCATGTAGTGATAGTACTAATGATCTTGTGTTTAATTAGTGACAGATTTGTTATCAAGATCTTAGTAGGTGTGGAGCTTCAACAAAGGATTTAAAGATCGGTTTTGGAGCTAGCACCAGTTGATTCACGAGCCTATGCATCAAGACCACATCTAGAAGAGACGAGCTCGTAGGATCCGCTTGGACCAAGTCAAGAAGATGAGAAGACTTCGAGGGAAGACTTCAAGATCAAGACTTGAGTCTAGGTTTGTCTTTATAAGATTTTGTTTTAGTTAAAATGTAAAGGATAGAATAGTTGGTGGATTGCTCAAGTATATATCACACACACACTCTTGATTTAGTTGTCTTTTCATAAAAGAATTTTCAGTTTACAAAAGACTTTCATTTTGGGAAAATATCATTTTGGTTTTTGGTATTTTCATATATACATGTTTTAACCAAAACCTTATGCTTAATGTCAAAACATAGATATTTCATCTTATTTGTGTAGTGGATCATATCCATACACACTATGCTTTAATGAGTTCAAATATCTTGTTGTTGTATTTGAAGAAGTTTTGGAAAAACAAGTTTTGGAAAATATGTTTTAGATTGAGCCAATATTTCCAACTTACAAAAATAGTCCAAATCTTTTATAACATGCCTTGATTTTGTGCAAGCATGTTTGTTTATCAAAGTATATTGGTAAAACTATTTTTGTAGATTATTAAGTAATTTATGGGATTTTTTATGTAAGCCAAAGACCAAGTTTTAATCCCAGATTTTCTGTTCCAGGCTTCAGCCAAGTCGACTAGTCGACCTACCAAGTCGACTAGGGCTGAAGTCGGTCGACCGGCTCGGTCGACCGACGTGCACAGACGTGCACGCCAGTTCTGGTAGGAGGGCCGGCAGGCTGACCCGGCCGACCGTCCAGAGAGCTCTGCTCTCTGGAAAGCCCCGGCCGACCCGTGCGGCCGACCGTATAGAGAGACTTGCTCTCTGTATCCTGGCTCGCCGACCGCGCGGTCGACCGATAGCTCAACGGTCTGAAATATGACCGTTGGCCGGCCGACCGGAGCGGCCGACCGGCATGCCTGACAGACCCCAACGGCTAGTTTTTCTGAGCCTATAAATTTGGGGGTTTTGGGCATTGTTTTTCACCAAGATTTTAGGAGAGCTTTGAGCCAGTTTTTCCCACTCCTTTAAAAGAGTTTTCTCCACATATTTGAGAGCTAATATTTTCAATCAAAAGGAAAGTTTTATCAAGAGTGGTAAAGAGATTTTCTTGAGTTTTTCCTCCACCATTCTCATCCTAGTTTTTCTCACACAAACACTTGAGCTATCCATTGCTATTCATCTTATAGGAGTGTTGTAGTGAGAGCTTTTATTGGTGATCAAAGTGTTTAGATCACCAAGAGATCTTTTCTTGTTTCTTGAGGAGGCGGACGTGTGTGTCCGCGGTGTTTCGAGTTCGGGTGCGAACTTGTTGTTTGAGGTGCGGCCTCGGCGAGCTTACGGGGCTTGCGTGTGTGCGGACTAGGGAGTCCGAGAGTTGTAGGTGTTGCGGCACCGGTGATCCAGTGGGATCGATTTTAGTGGAAATCCTTCGTGTGTCGAAGGCGGGGATGTAGAGCAAGGGTGCTCGAACCTCGAAACAAATCCCTTGTGTTTGCGATTGCTCACTCTCTCTCTCTCTCTTTGTCTCTTTTATACCTTGCATGCTA
>JAVJIF010026857.1:0-87930 GCA_038442645.1 Agave tequilana | reverse complement strand
GAAACATCGGGGGGAAGGTGTTTGCCTCACAGTTTTATTTAAAAAAAAAAAAAATTCGGCTTGATGGATAATGAGCCTTATAGCCCACATATTGCATCATATTGTTTTACTCTTATCTTTCTTATTTTTGTTCTTGTATGCCAAATGTGCCAATAGCCACGGACACAATCTTTTACTTTGTGTGGTGGGCGTAGGTTTAGTTTTTGATGGTAAACAAATTACCCCCTCGCTTTTGCTTTCTAATGCGTTGGCATTTTTTTTTGTCCTCAAGAGCACAATTTTGATTTTAAGCCCCCCTCACATGTGTTAGTGCAGCTGACTCCAACATGATGGTACATGTTGGGTATAGAAAATATTTGTGTTCCACCAGGGCCCTGTTTGTTGATCAGAAAGTGGCCTAAAAATGCTGAAAACCGACAATGCGGGTCCCACCGCATTTTGGTGGGTCTGCTTTCCATGAGCCAAATAGCCCCTGACATGATAGATTGTGGATATAAAATAATACTACCGTCTTGTGCATGAAGATGAACTTCCATCTCCCAGTTTGGATTCTATTTTGGATCCTTTCACCAAGTTTTTGTGGGGGATGACCATGACTAACACCTCTGACGAACCAACCTTTTCCTTGGAAGGGCGTGCCTCTCTGAAGAGGATGGGGGTGGGTGTCACTAGGCATTATTCAGCTCATCATCCTTGTCCACATCAAGTGGATATATATATATATATATATATATATTATATATATATATATATATATATATATATATATATATATATGAAAAAGTGTTCCTAGTAGATCACCTTAGATTGTAATCTAAGGAGACGGCTTAAAACTCTAACATTTCGATTTTTTTTATGATCCGACCGCACATTATCATATTCATGTTATAAGATGTATGCATATAAAAAATCACGTGATTTGAAATTTGATTACTCTATTTTCTTTGGGCTCAAACATTAACGGTTTTTAAACAGTAGAACAAAATAGAACGATTAGATCAATGAGTAAATGAACTTCAAATCACGTGATTTTTTATATGCGTACATCTTATAACAAGAATTAATGTGCAGTCGGATCGTGAAAAAAAATCGGAATGTTAGAGTTTTAAGCTGTCTCCTTAAATTGTAATATAAGGAGACCTACTAGAACCACTTGTGTATATATATATATATATATATATATATATATATATATATATATATATATATATGGGGTTACTGTACCTCAGCCTGCAGGCTGAGAGAGTTTCTCAGCCGGCGGGACGTGGCTGAATATATGCCACACATCGACCGCAGTGTGTTGGCGCCAAAAAAATCAAAAAAATCCCGCCTAAACAATCGTGAAACAAATTGAAAAAAATACCCCTTTTTAATTATAAAGTGGAATAAAGTCATGAACAAACAAAATTTCAGTTGAATATATCTACAGTTATAAAATTCGTAATTTTAATAAATCGAAAAATATAATTAAAAAAAATTGGATCAATATAATGTAAAATAAGCAGAAGCATTGAAAATTAAAAAACATGTCATGGTCGCAGACTTAATACAATATAACAACTGCGACACAGTCGCAGTCACTAGTAGCACTCATAGTAAACAAAACATTTTTATGCGACCTAATACAATATAATTTCAATTTTATATGACAACTGCGACACAGTCGCAATCACTAGTCGCAGTCATTGTATAACAAAACTTCTTTATATAACGTCTGCGACCCTAGTCGCATTCTATCGTACAACAATGCAACCTCCTTCAGTACTGCGACCAAAGTCGCAATCTTCTTTCCCATGCCTTATGTAAAAGATTTTAATATGCGACTAGGGTGGATTAGCCATGCGACCCTGAGATCAATTCGCGTATATCAAATCTTATAAAAATTACTATATTAATTACACTAAATTAAATGAAGTAATTAATATTCTTTCTACCGTGATACAACAACAGTCTAGAAAAAAGAGATGCACTAATGTTATCTCGAGAAAGGAAAGATGTGCACCATACGTAATCTAAAGATATAGGCAAATAATTCTATAAAAAGTTAATTTGTACTTCGGATTCTCCCGCAATAAATCTTCAATTAAATATTTAATTTTTTTTACCACTTCTTATCATACTCAACCATCACCTGTAACATTATTATTACTATTCATGTTCTTCCATAATATTGACCTTTATATAATGCTTGTTACTAATATATTATCTCATACCTAAAAACTATATTTTTGCTCTTCCTTTTCAATTTGATTTCAAAAACATCCAAAAAAATTCATTCTTGAATCATGTCTTCCCCATCTTCTTCCTCTGAACACTTAGATTTCAACTTCAATCGTTCCCCCACCGGTCCTTTTTTTTAGGATATTCTAGTGAATCTGATACCAGTGTGGACTTCACTCCTTTTGAGTATCTCACTACATCAAATAATGTATTAACTGATCCTCCTATTCATGAGATAATGAAGATTTCATGTGGGTTAGTGAGGAAGACATTATGCCTCTGCCACTTGACGGAGACATGCTTGCTGAAAGCATGTCCTCTGATGTTGTAGGCTCGCTTCCTAGCAACGGGTCAGACGAAGAGCTTGATAGAGACGATCCATTCTGGGAGTTCATCGGTGAAACAAAAAATCTCAAAAACAGGAAGATGATGAGGAAATAAGTGATGAAGAGGAAGAGCAAAAGAATGAAGACGATGCATCTGCTTATGATGGTGATAATGACGAGGATTAGGATTTCCCGATCTTCTGATATTCAATTATATTTTGTCTTCTTTTAAAAGCTTTTAATTCTATTTTTTTGTAAGGTCTCTTTCTCACTATATTAACTTATAAGCTCTTTTTAATTTCATATCCAAACTGCGACTGCTGCTCTTAAACACTGCGACCATAGTCGCATTCCTACTACGGATGCAATAATTAAAAATAATTCATACGTTATATGCGGCTGAGACAAAAGATACGGTGAACTGCGACTATAGAATCAGTCCTTATTCAGACAACAGTCAAAATAAAGAACAAAAAGAATATAAAATAATACGTAAACTGTGATTATACTATCGCTCTCGTTAAATACTGCGACCATAGTCGCGGTACTGCGATCATAGTCGCAGTCCATGGTCGCATAATATATGTAAAAACCAATTTAATTGTTCATAGGAGGATCAGACAACATTCACAAAATAAAGAACAAAAAAATATAAAATAATACGTAAACTGTGATTATACTATCACTCTCGTTAAGTACTGCGATCATAGTCGCGGTACTGCGATCATAGTCGCAGTCCATGGTCGCATAATATATGTAAACACCAATTTAATTGTTCATAGGAGGATCAGACAAACATTCAGAAATTATACGAAGGACAGTATTTGATGACTAACGGTTGACAATTATGGTCGCAGTTACTTAATCATTTATCAGTTTCCAATGCGACTATGGTCGCAATAATGTACTGTTTTGGAGTTCAAAGTAATTTAAAGTTATAGTGTATTAACTTTTAAACTGTTTTGGATAACTGAACAGTAGTCACCTAGGAAGTATACAATTTTTAAGAAAAGGTAGAAAATAAGTTTGGGAGATATTCACGTGGTTTGAGAGCTTAAACCCTTTGGAATTCCGGGATTAAAAATATATAAAGGGTCATCAGCAAAGGATTACAAACATACAAATTATTTTTGCTCAAACTCGTTACTCTCACTGTTCGGAAAATAGATTCAAAAAATGTCTTCTCCACCGTCTTCACCGGAAAGAAGTCAATCATCTAATGATGATTGGATGTATAGTTCTGAAGATATGCCTCACTACGGGTCAGAGGATGAGCTTGATACAGACGACCCGTTCTGGGAGTTCATTGATGAACCAAAATACAAACATGAAGAGGAAGAAAGCGAAGAGGAGATTGTCGCTGAAGAGGAGGAAGGGACGGAAAGCGATACGGAAGACGAAAGCAGTCATACTCTTGACGACGAATCTGATTACGATGGTGATGACGAGGATTAGAAGTTTAAAAGTTGTATTTTGTTTTTTTTTAAATATATATGAATCTGTTTTCTAAGGTTAATTTAAAATGAAGGATATATATGACTTTTTTTTAAATTAAAGCAGTCATACTTTTTTTTAAATATATATGACTTTGATCGCAGTTGTTGGCCGAGTCTTAATAAAATACGCTGCGACCTTGGTCGCAATTGCTGGTCTTTAGTATTAATCAACAACAACACTGCGACCTTGGTCGCTATGCGTGTCAATATAAAGGAAACACCTACCTAACGTACTGCGACCTAAGTCGCAGTCATTGTACTGCGACCTTAGATTGCAGATGCTGGTCCTCTTTATCAATAACAACATATGCCGTACTGCGACCTAAGTCGCAGTCATTGTACTGCGACTCTAAATTGCAGATGCTGGACCTCTTTATCAATAACAACATATGCGTGTTAATATAAAGGAAACACCTACCTAACGTACTGCGACCTAAGTCGCTGTCATTGTACTGCGACCCTAAATTGCAGATGCTGGACCTCTTTATCAATAACAACATTGCGACCTTGGTCGCAATTAACCATGTACACTGCGACCAAAGTCTCTGTCTACATTATATACACAAAAAAATAAACTATATAGGAGAACCTAGATCTGACAAAGAGAGGTAAGGAAATAGGGGGAAAAAATAATTTATAATCAATAACCTAAATCATATAAAGAGCGGCAAAAAGAAAGGGGGAAAAATAATAATAAACAAGTCTGATAACGTGCGCTCCAAAAATTGCCTTTTGGGCAAAAAAATAATAAACAATAAGGAAAGTTAAATAAAAAGTAGCTTTTCATTAGGGGTATTTGGTAATTTAACTTATTCCTATAAGCGGGCCGCAAGTTAGTGAGGTGACAAATTGAGCCACGTCACCGCAGGCTGAGAGAGTACTCTCAGCCCGCGAGCTGATATACATTTCTCTCTCTCTCTCTCTCTCTCTATATATATATATATATATATATATATATATATATATATATATATATATATATATATATATATATAGAGAGAGAGAGAGAGAGAAAGAGAGTGAGAGATAGACTTGTATCCTTTCAAAAGGATTTGATCCCGGATCCTTCCCACTCAAAATCAACCTCCAACATTCGAATACAAGATCCACTCCGTTGAAGTTGATCTATACTATTTCAAGTATCTATAAACCAAAAATCAAGTGTTTTAAATACTTTTTGCCCATCCATCAAGCGACGCAAAATGGACGGCCGAAAGTAGTGAGTTGGTTAGATCTATGTCTTTAGACATACAAATTCTCGATCCGGCCATTTCATTATGATCTAAATATTTAAAAACCCCTATAAACTAATTTTTGTTAGATTTCAAATGTTCTACACGTTAAACTAACCAACTCACTATTTAGGCCGTCCGTTTTTCCCCTACTTGATGGATGGGCAAAAAGTATTTAAAACACTTGATTTTTGGTTTATAGATACTTGAAATAGTATAGATCAACTTCAACGGAGTGGATCTTGTATTCGAATGTTGGAGGGTTGAATTTGAATGGGAAGGATCCGGGATCAAATCCTTTTGAAAGGATACAAGTCTATATACATATATATATATATATATATATATATATATATATATATATATATATATATTATATATATATATATATATATATAGGGGTTACTGTACCTCAGCCGACAGCTGAGAGAGTTTCTCAGCCGCATGACGTGGCTTCATATTAGCCGCAGAGAAGTCAAAAATTTAGGCGATAAAAGAAAACCATCAACCACTTTTCGTTTCTCAATGACTAAAATACCCTCAGTTTCACTTTTAACCTGGTTACAACTGTTCCTCCACTAAAAAAATTACAGATCTGAAATTTTGAGTTTTTTCAAACAAAAAAATTATAGATCTTAATTACTAAATTTTAGAAAAATAAATTATTTTAAAAGAATGCAACCATGGTCGCATTAATGTTCAAGTTTTTTTTTTTAAAGATGTTTTAATCACAATAAAAATCTATTACTGCGACTTGAAACAGTTTATTTTATTTATTTTTTTGTTTTCTGAAACGACAATCGAAGTCGCAGTTTATGAAAAGAAAAATTTTGGATTTAAATTTTTAATATCATTTTCAGTTTTTAGATTTATTTTTATTTTACATTGCGACCTTTGGTCGCAGTGTTGCAGCCTTTTTATTTTTTTCGATTAGGGTCGCAGTATTTTTTCGACCTTGCTAAACTAAATAGGATACTGTGACCGTGGTCGCAGTCTTGTGAAAGAAGAGTCGCAGTCAATTGAACCAGTGACAATAATCTCGTAAGTTAATTAATTAAGATGATTAGAAGATTGCGACTTCGGTCGCAGTCTTATGTAACAGCAGTCTCTTTGAGAATGTTTTGTTTGATAGCAATGCGACCTTGATCATAATATATTTTATTAAATAATCTAAATAGAATACTGCGACTATGGTCACATTCTTATGAAACAAGAGACATAGTCAATTGAAGCAGTGAACAAGGTCTTAAAAGTTAAGTAGTTAAGATGGTTAGAAGACTGCGACCGAAGACTGCGACATTGGTCGCAGTCTTATGTAATAGCTGTCTTTTTGAAAAGTTTTGTTTGATAACACTGCAATCTTGGTCGCAGTATTTTTAACTTATTTTTCATTTTTGCGACCAGGTCGCAGTCTTTTTATTAATAAATTTAATTGGACTGCGACTTTGGTCGCTGTCTTGTAAAACAAATGGTTTGAAGATGAAATTTTATACGGCGACTATGATCACAAAAGTCACTGTCCTGATGAAAAGGACAGTTTTTAAAATAATTTTTTCCTGTGACTTCAGTAACATCTCTGATAGATTGGTTATATATTTATGTGTATTTTATTTTGTCTTTCAGATTTTAAATCGAATAGCCAATATTTCCGATGATGAAAATTTTAAATAGGCTTTCCTTTTGAAGAAGAAGAAGAAGAGAAGAATCACGATGAAAATATTGAAGCTGACATCCCGAGAGAAAATGAACCAGTCAAAATAGCTGTGGAGATCTAGGTCTGCAACTAAAAATTAATATCTGATCCCGCTCTTCTTTTTAGAACGACATTCTCTACAAGTCAAAAATCTAGATCTGACAGCGTGAGGAGACACAGAGAGATAGACATATAAAAGGGGAGAAAAAAGAATAATAAAGAATATAAAACTAATAATCATTTTAAGAAAAGACAAACGATAGGGGCTTTTAGTAATTTCAATTATTTTCAAAAGCGGGATGTCATTTTAGATTGTCGAATTATGTGGCTCATAATGTGCCACGTCACAGCAGGCTGAAAGGGACACTCAGCTGTCGGCTGATATACATATTTCTGATATATATATATATATATATATATATATATATATATATATATATATATATATATATATATATATATATATATAATATGTTGATAGAAAGGTACATGTTTTCATGGAGTCTAGTAAGGGATTTTGTCATTTTGAGACCTTTTTTTTGGATATACTGTTAAATCCTTGAGACCTTAGGGCATGTTTGGTTTTCAAAAAATGAGAAGGAAAAGCATTTCTTATGGGCTCCAAAAGGGTGAAATAATTAATTCTTATTTGTTTGTAGCTTTTATGGAGTTGAGAAAAGGATGTGGTCCAATCAAAATCAGCGTTCGGATCCTTTTAGTAGTGCTGCCGGTTTTCTCTCACTTACGAGAGAAAAACAATAGCAAATCTGACAATGAGACTGTAATTCCCAGCTTTCTCTGAAAAGTGTGGGAACCGCCCCAAATTTCGCCCCAATTATTCTTCCAAGCTGGCCTTAAACTAAGGTATCATTACACCTCACTCGTGGAAATAAATGAAAACAATTACGGTTTTTATAATTGCACCTCACTTGCACCGCATAGTATTGATTTTTTTTTTAAACCGTCTCTTGTCGATTTTGTTATCTAGTTGTAATTTCGACTACTAGGGTCGTTTTATCTCTATTATGAACTTTTTTTTTCTTTACTTGATATCACAATTCTTTTGATTGTTAATGAACACTTTAAGATTGATGGAGTATTGAATTTTTTCGGCCTTGAGATGGAAGTATCAACTATTTTTGCTGCGATATCTTTTATGCTTTAATTTTTTTTGATAGTTTTGTAATATGAATTACATCAATAAAATTTCAAGTTATGGCTCTTTATTGAAGGAAGGGGAAAAGAGTGAAAAAGAAGCAACCAACAATGTTTGAATCAGAATATTTTGAAAACCTCAGGTACTTTGGAGATTTTTAATGGATATTTATGTTTTGGAACTTTCAGAAGTTCTCAGAAGAAACGGATCCTTTCAAAATTACTGATGGTATGTTGGAATTTTGAGTTCAAAATTTAATAAAAAGCTTTTATTTTAGTTTTATTCATTTTTATCAAGTCAAATGAGACTAAGCCTCACAAGACTGGTTCAGGTGAGAAAATCTCCCAATCACTTGTGTGGTCGTGAATCTCTCTTACGGTCACAACCACGCGGGTGTGAAGCCTATAAATAGACTCTCCCTCTAGCAGGAAGAGAAATAATACAACACTCTCAACTTCTTCTTCCTCCCTCTCATATTTCACTTGGGCCTACTCTTCATGAGAAGGTTTCATCTTAAATTAAAATTTCTTCTCTTTCTTTAAATTCCTTGGGTAACAATTCTCCTTCTTAGCAAAGGCTTACCCTTCTATCCAAGGACAAGTGCCGGTGATTCCGAGGGATTTTTTACCGATAAGGGACAAAGCTGATTTCACGTCCAGACGAATGGGGTGAGTTTTTGATCTTTTAGGGCAGTGACATCGCGACTGAATTTTCCACGCCGGACTTTATTTTCCTTTGTTTTATTTTATTCAAAATTATGATAGTTATTACATGCTGAGATAAATAATTATTGTTTTGTCTTAATTTCATTTTGTGAGAAAAATTGTTTGTTTAGGAAATAGTACAATTTTACCGAATAATATAAAGGATCAAAATTGATATAATTATTCCCTGTTTAGTTTATTATCATGTAAACTGATTAAGTTCTTGCAAAGACTTATTTCTCATGCTACTACAAGTTTGCATTCTTACATATTCTTGTCATCAAAATTCTTAAAAAAAATAATTTCTACAAATTCTTACAGGGTCTTATACTTTAATCTTACAAGGTCTTATCTTTTGTTTATAAGATCTTACTTAATTATTTCATTGCAATATCTTATTAGATCTTATCTTTTCAAGTCCATAAAAAATCAAAATTTATTTTATTGTAAAGTTTGATTATTGACAAGATATTATAAATTATTGCGAAAAATCTTATCTTGTTAAATATTGCAAGTTTTAATTCTTTCAAGTAAAAATCTTGTTAAATTCTTGCAAATAGATATTCCTACTGTAACACCCCGCTCCCGGAATACGTACTTAGTTGCGTATTCAGATTTTTCGATCGTATTTTTCGATTTACTTCTTGTATTTGTTTTATATTATGAATTATTTATATGAATGTTTTGTCTTGGATTTGGATTCGTGGACTCGGAGTCAGCCCTAGTCTGAACCGAGGGCCCGATCCTAGGGTATTACTCGATTTGGTCATTCTGGTATTCCGATTTAACCGATTTCAGTTTTGAACATCGTTTTCCAATATTTTAGGTTTTCTACGATTTTATGGAATTTTCCTGAATTAAATTGGAAATCTTCAAAACCGGTGTCGACCAGTGCCGCTGACCGATTCCCGGATTTTTAACTTACAAACGGATTGGAATTTCAAGGAGTGTCTTTTTACACTATTTCTTAAAATCACATTTCCTATCTAAATACTTTTTCTGAGGATTTTATGAATTTATGAAAATTCCACCGGATTCGGTATCGGCCAGTATCGCTGGTTGATTCCAGGATTTTTAGTTTACAATCGGGATTGAATTTCTGAATTCTGCTTTCACTTTACTTCTTAAAATCATATTTTATTCTTAATACATTTTCTGGGATTTTTTCGGAATTTATCAAAATCCGGCCGACCCGGTGTAGACCGGTATCGGCGGTTGGCTTCCGGATTTTAATTTAGAAACGGGATTTTATTTCTGAAAATCGATTTCATATTATTCCTCAGGATGACGTTTTCTACCTCCGAATATTTTTTTGGGATTTTTCCGGAACAGTCGATATTTCGCGACCATATCATAATATTATTATTTTATTCAAATCTTATCTTTTTTCTCTTTCTTCCATTTCTTTCTCCCACCTGATCCAGCCCATTCCCCCACGTGGGAGACAACCACCCCTCTCTCATTTATTTCCTTTCCATCAATCTCTCTCTTTCTCTTTTTCCTTTTCTTTTTCTTCTTTCTTTCTTTCTCTTTCTCCCTTCTCTTCTTTTCTTCCTCTTCTCCTCCAAGAGAGGGCCGACCCCAACCGACCACCACCATCGCCGGCGCCTCCGGCCACCACGTCGCCGGCGAGGACCCCAACTCCGGCCTAGCTTCCCCTCCTCCATCACCAACAACACAACCACCGTCTCCATCTCCTTCCTCCTCAAAACCACCACCAAATCCACCTCTCCTTCTTCAATCAACCACCTCCTCCACCATCTTCTCCACCCAAACACCACCCCTACAACACCTAACTCCTCCTCCTCCTCCCATCTCTTCCAATTCCTCCACCACCTTCCCCAAAACTCCACCAAGATTATCAATTCCACCACCACCACAAAACCATACCTCCCCCTCTTCCCTCTTCTCTTTGGGGTGGCCGGAGCCACCCCCGGACTTCGGCCGCCGGCGGCCTGCGGCGGTCGCGGGCGACCAGGGGGCCACCAGGGGCCCCCTGTGCGCGGCCTGAGGAGGGGGCAACAGCCCCCTCTCTCTTCTCTCTGCTAGAGGGGGGCAACAGCCCCCTCCCTTCTCTGTTGAGGGGGCAGCGGCCCCCTCTTCCTCCGCCGGTGGCCGGCGCCGCCCGGCGCCGCCACCTGGCCGGCGGCCAGGTCTTCCAGGGCCCACGGCCCGTGGGCCTTCCTCGTGTGGAGAGGGGCTACGTGAGCAGCCCCTGTTCTCTCCCTCCCCTGGATCTCTCTCTCTCTTGGACTCTCTCACTCTCTCTCCTGAGTCTCTCTCTCTCCCTTGGATCTCTCTCTCTCTCCTGTCCTCTCTCTCTCTCTCTCAAGATTCTCTCTCTACTCTCTCTCTCCCCTTAACTCCCTGTCTCTCTCTGTGATTTGCCGACGCGGATCTCACCCCCGCGTGCGGGCGACCTCTTTTTAACGCGGCCTTCGCGTTACTGTATCGTCACGACGCGAGGCTAATACCCGCGTCTGTGATCTCCTCGTGCTAACGCGACGCGGGACCCACGACCGCGTCCGCGTTCTCCTCATGTCCTGATTTGAACGCGGGTCTTGAACCCCGCGTTTGTGGCTCCTACGCAACGCAACTCCCGCGTCTGTGATTCCTGCGTTTGCTAATCCCGCAACGCGACTTCCGCGTTTGCGACTCCCGCGTCTGCGACCCCGCGTCTCTCTCTCGGAAACCCGCGTCTCCCTGTGTCCCTTTCTCCCTCTTTCTCTCTCTAACTCTTTCTCTCTCCTCTTCACTTTCTCTCTCTTCATAATTATATATTATTTTATGGCGCGTGTGCGAGTTCCATGGATTCCAGACTTTTCGGCTTTCCGGTGATTTAGGCGAGTGTCCTCGCTCTCGCCTCCATTTGGGTTTCCCGCTTCGTCGGGTCGACATGTATTTTATTCCATGTTTTCATGTATCATGTATTGGGCTGAGTCCCTGTATTTGTGTATGGCCGAGTGCCAATGACTGGACATGTATTGCTCTGTGACGAATGCTTGTACTAGGGTAGTTTACTTCTTGTACTCATACCATGCCTGTGATGTATTCTACTGCTTGATACCATGCGTGGCCGATCCTTCAACCTCCGGTCACTCACTATCTCGAAAGAGACGTGATTGGGACCGTCAGGTTTCTCTGGACCCTTCAGCCTCCGGTCACTCACTATCTCGAAAGGGACGTGATTGGGACCGTCAGGTTTCTCTGGACCCTTCAGCCTCCGGTCACTCACTATCTCGAAAGGGACGTGATTGGGACCGTCAGGTTTCTCAGCTCCGTCTGGTGAGCATGCTTAGCGCTCAGTGCTTTATTCACTAAATTCGTTTAGGCGAGTTGCTGCCGGATTTTCTACTCGTATCTTGATCCGAGTGTCCCGGTAACCTCGCAGAGCGCATTAGTGTCTAAACTCTGTTCACTGCCTGTGCCTCCAGCTTGTTCAGCTCCGCCTGGTTATCATGATCAGCGTTCAGCGCTTTACCACTAGATTCGTCTAGGCGAGTTGCTGCTTGATTTTCTACTCGCACGTCAAACGAGTCGTCCCGGTAACCTCGCCAGACGCTCCAGTGTTAAATACTGTTTGCTGTCTGTGCTTCCAGCTTGCTCAGCTCCGCTTGGTTATGCTAAGCTACTATTCCACCACATGTCATTACTTCATACTTGTCATTTTCATGCTACTATTTAACACATGTATATCACCTGGCAACTGATTTGTTATCATCTAACATCGGACATGCTACCACTTGGCAAGACCTCTTGTTATGATATGACTTGCCACCGGACTAATATCAATCTCTTGACATGACTGGTTACCTGTCTAATATCTCCATCTTGTCATGCTATCACGTGACACCGGCATGATATACTTGACTCTCATGATTATCACGATAACGGGAATGATGACTTGACATCTTGATAGTACAAACTGTACTCCTGTTACACATGTGATACATTATAGTACGTACAGTACTCCTGATATTCCTGACTTGCTCTTGCTCATTCCCGGAATCTGATAATCATCTAATAATTCATAAAAGGAACAACTTGCATCGGGTCGGGGGAAACTTGCGGCTATCAATATGTGTTCGTGTTTACAGTAGTACTAGGCATGTTGTGCAACTAAAACTTCCGGTCTGACCTGTGGGCCTCCAGGCGACCGAGGGGAGTGCTGGCTCCCTCCTTCCTGGTACCATCATGATAAGGGCATACATAAGTCCCTCCTGTTAGCCTTGCGGCAGGTTCCGTCACCAAGCAACGGAACAATCCTGGGCCGTGGTCCCGGGTATGTACGGGACCCACTGTAAACATAGTTCGTTGATACCCCCGCTGGTTTCCAATAACAATCTTGCTTTACTCGGATATGGATCTATGTGTGCTGGGATGCTAGTTCACATAGCTAGATATCAGGGTAAGACGAGTAATAATAAAGTGTCAAGATAATAACCGGCTCTTTAAGTTGTAAGTAGAGGTATGTGGAATGGGACGCATACTGAAGCCTGCGACTTAAACAGCTATGAATCTGTGATATGCCTTACCATATTTGCTTGTCCGGGATTTTACTTCGGATTTTTCGGCTTTATGAGTATTATTATATTAGCTGCTCATGTTCTGCTTTATCCTTGTATCCACCTGCCTCCTGTTCATTTCTTATCATGCCCTGAGTACAGTCGGGTTGTATGTGCTTGGATTATGGTGACATGAGATAAAGGTATATAGATGAGGGTTTCCTTGTTTGGATTATTCCTTCGACGTACTAGTCTTATGGAGCCGTGATCTGAAACCATACAATCAGATTTGCTCGTCCCCGGCTTTATTTGGTTTTATCGCTTTATATATACTTACCCTTGCTCGCCACTTGGCTTTTGTATCACCACTCGCCTGGGGAGTTTCATCTGACTCCCCTGGATCCTCATGTCCAGGTCATGGAGCTTGGAGCGTGTGGATTTCCCCGGTTGCTGATCAGAGTGGCGCAGCTGAAGCATGGATCCCCAGCAGACCGTCTGAAGCTCTATCCTTCCAGGCCCCTTGTTCGGCTCTAGAGTTTCCCTGTTATGACTCTGAGCCTCCATTTGTACTGTTCATACTTGTACATCTCTTTGTAATCTCGCAATTGCGCATATCAGTGATGTAATATTCATGTAATATTGGATCACCTCTGGTGATAACTTTGTAATTGTACTCATATGTTGGAATGTATAATGCACCACTTGCTTCCGTACTCTGATTCTTGCCTGTACTGATGCTTAGCGTATATACGTAATGGTATTTCTAACTTGCGTATATACGTTGCAGTAACGTCTCCGTACCCGCCGGATCGGGGCGTTACACCTACATTCAACTACGTGCAAACAAACTTCTTACAAGTTTTAAATCTTATTAAACCAATTTATTATAAAATCCTGCTAAAAATTATTTATAGGAACTATCCTTTGAAATTTATACAAGTTCTTATTTTAAATTCTTGTAAGATCTAAATTCTTGTCAAGTTTCAAATTATCAAAATTCTTACAAAATAAATTTTCTACTAGATTCTTACTAAATTGATTTTTTACAAATTTATTATTTAATACTTGTCCCTCCTTTATGCAATAGAATTTAACAGTTCATGCAATAGGAATTGATGATGATTTCTTGTTGAAGTAAATTAACTTGAATTGTCTAAATTCTTACTAAAATTTTCTAAGAATTAATTTGAAAATTTGTTCAATTCCTGCAAGTGAGCTATTTTATTACTGCTTTAATTTAGTCATGCAAATTAAATTATTTCGGCTTCACATTATAGCTGTAATTATATTATAATACATTCTTATCATGTTCTTACAAATAATTCTAAATACTGCAAGTAGTTATACGTGTCCAATCATAACTAGGTAACTAATCATAAGAATCTGATAGTATCTCATTCATGCAAGATTAGTCTAAGGCTTAATTGTATTGAACTGTAAGAATCTTGCAAAGTGAATGATTATTGCACTCTAACATTTTATATTATTTTTCTTACTTTACTAGAATCTTCTGTCAGTTGAATAAAACAACAGCTTCATATCACTTTTATTCTGCATACCCTTATTTAAAAGCTATCAACATAAATCTAATAAATTTTTTGAATTTTATATTAGCAGTGGGCAAATCAGATGAAGTACTGGTTGATCACCTTAGGCTTATATCAGTCATAGATGACTCTGTCGGCCCAAAGGTTACAATATCTAGTTTTGTGTTTTGATGATAACAAAACATATGAAGTTATTTGTTACTAATCAAGTTCAAGAGTGTATTTCAGGATTCAAAAAGATCTAACAGGGTTCAAGAAGATCTAACAGTTTTCTTCCTCTAAAGGAAGGTGCTGATGGCTCAAGAGTACTCAAGAATGGGATCATAACTCAAAGCGCTCAGCGTCGCTCAAACATCACTATCAGAGAAGCCCGCTTGAAAATTCTTGTAGTCGATTAGAACCTTGTAAGAAACTGGTTCATTAAATAGTAGAACATAGATTTAAGCTCAAAAATATACGCACACAATAATGCACGTTTTCAAAAGTATGGTTTGGACATGTTGATTTTGATAATTATTCCACATTTTCTTATAAATTTCTATCTTAGTTTAGAACTTGTATCTCATGGCTTTACATGTCTTCTCTCTTTCAAAATTCAAACAGAAATTATTTAAAAATTTTCTTTATCTTCAAAAAATATCTTGACCCAATTTTTGGCCTAGGTCGGTCGACCATGCCTATTACAGGTCAGAATGGTCGACTGAACCTTTGGCAATTAGGGTGTGCATGTTGTGCGCATTCTCGGTTAATCGACTGGTCGACCGGTCCCTTGCGGTCGACAGGGCTGTCGACCGACTATAACTCATTTGGTCGCGGTTAAACATGGTCGACCGACTGATTGGCCGAGAGCCAACAGCCAATTTTTTTGAATGGTCAGTCGACGGGCCGGTCGACCGACAGACTACCAGATTGGCAGTAACAGCCAGTTTTTTTAAATTTATTTTTAAACATGTTTCTTTTAAAACGTGAAATTTGAATTTCTAGGGTCAATTTATTCATTTTTAGACCTGGTAAAACTATTCTAAAAGTATTTTTCTAAAACCTATATAAAGAGTCATTGGGATTGAATATCATGTAATAAGAAATTCTATTGAAAATCTAGTTTTTGCTTTCAAAGGGAAAAATTTTCAAGTTTTATTTTGTGCTCTTATTTTAAAGTTTTAATTGAGTTTTTCTTCTTTTAAAATCTCTCTTTTCTGATTTTCATCTCACTTACATTCTTGAGCTTAAGTTTACATTTCATAGGGTTTTTTGTAAGAGAGTTGTAAGAAGAGTGTCTGCAATCTCTTGATCACCAAGAGCTTGTTATCTCAATTGGCTTTGTGCTGCCTCTGGTGTAGAGGATTGAGTTGTGGAGTTGTGCATTCTGAGTGATTGTAATTCTTTATTGTGAGGTCCCTTTGTGGAGGAACCAATAGTGGATAGTGAAATCCTTCATGGTGGTGATGGCGGGGATGTAGAGCGGTTACTCGAACCTCGAAGCAAATGCTTTTGTTTGCGATTGCTTTATTGTGTCTGTTTACTTGTTTATCATTCTTTTTTTCTTAATCAATACTCATCTCAACAAGATAACAATTGAGCACCTCAACTCTTATCTAGAGGAATCACGAGGAGAAGTTCAAAGCCCTTCACGTAGAATCCGACTTCAAGTCTTATTTTGAGTGATCGGTTGCGTTATTTCATATTAAATTGTCTAGAATTTTCTTTTGATTAGCTATACACCTATTCATCCCCTCTAGGTATAATTTCAATTGGTATCAGAGCCTTGTGGCTTAACAACCTTAAAGCGATCCTAGTGGCTAATCATTTCATTGACATCTTTATTCTCATCCACTATAACAAAAATGGCCGAAGGTATTAAGACCCCTCCCAGGTTTGATGGCCTTAACTTTCCCATATGGAAGGCTAAGATGACCATATTTTTGCAATCCCTAAGAAGCCGGGTTGCAAAGGCGGTGACTAAACCCTTTAGTGTACCCACTGGTGATGAGGACACTTGGTCTGATATTGCCACCAAGGAGTTTGATGACAATACAAAGGCACACTATGTATTGCTTCAAGCCTTGAACGATGACGACATAGCTAGGGTCATTCATTGCAAATCCACCTACGAGATTTGGTCACACCTAGTGGTCAATCATGAGGGAACACCACAAGTCAAGAGGGTTAAAATTGATCTCTTGCGTTCCCAATATGAAAATTTCACTATGCATGAAAATGAGTCCACTAATGATATAGTTACAAAATTTACTAAAATAACTAATAGTTTTGCTTTTTTAGGTGATACCATTGACAATGATCAAGAAGTCCGGAAGGTAATTCGTGCACTTCCACCTTCATGGGAAGTCAAAGCTACTACATTGAAAGAGTTAAATGACACAGAAGAGATGTAGCTCATCGGTATTATCGGCAACCTTAAGACCCATGAGATGGAGAGGAAGGCTAGAGAAGAAACTACACCACAAAAGAAGAAGACAATTGCCTTCAATTCTACTCCCACCATCTCTGACGATGATGAAGAAGAAGAAGATGATAAAGATCTTTCCCTCTTTGTAAGAAATGTAAGGAGGATGTACAACAAGGCAAAGATCAACAACAGGAGATGATGACAAGAAAAAGAGAAAAAAATCATCTATTTTAACAGTCAAAAACCCGGACATATCATTGCCGAATGTCTGGATATCAAAAACAAGCCATCTTCCTCAAACAAGCCAAAGAAGCTATTTAAGAAGAAAGCTCTCAAAGCTACATGGAATTCAGAAAGTGAATCTGAAGAGGAAGTGGTTACGGCAAACGTGTGTTTCATGACAAATGATAACACATCTAAGGTAACTTCTGAACCATCCCTTGATGATTGTGATTTAACTATGGATGAATTAGAAGATGCATTTGTAGAACTTTCAAATAATTTTGATTTTCTAAAGAAAAAATATCTAAAAACGAAATAGGAAAATGAAGTTCTTCAAAATAAAATTATCACTCTTTCTAAAGAAAAGGATGATTTATCTTCCACTCATTTATCCACACAAAAAGATTTTGATGCATACAAAATTTCATGGAAAGAAAAGTTTCCCATGATTGATGAAAATGAAATTTCTACTTTAAAAATTAAAATCAATACTTTGGGAAATGTTTAAGGAAATGTGAGTTTGAAAAAGCTAAATTAGTGGCCATGTTTTCTAAGAAAATTTCTTCAAAGAAACATATTCATACTACTCATGCTCACACTTCTACATCACACACTAAGCATGCTCATGTTTCACATGCGCATCATGCACATCATGCATTCATGTATGGTAGAGTTTATTCATGTACTTATTGTGGCCGAAAAGGTCACTTAGCTAAATTTTTTTGTTTTGATCGTTTAATGCTTCTAATAATCATATTGGGTTTGAAGTACTAACGTCATAGGACTCAAAAAAATATGGGTACCAAAATCAACAACTTCATTATTAAAATCAACAACTTTATTATTTGATGTAGGTATACACCAAGGCTCTAAGACGTAGGGAGCGGTGGTATCATGATAACGGTTGCTCAAGATACATGACTTGGGACAACAATAATTTTGCAACCCTATCAAGATATTATGAAGGTGGCACCGTCACCTTTAGAGATGACTCAAAGGGTAACATTTTCGGTATAGGTAACAATAAAATTGATTCATCTCCATTGATCGGTCTCTAATATTGCACATTCATTATCATATTCTCATACTTATTATAGAATAAACTCTGCTTTTTCCTAATTATTGTTTAATTTATTTGCAGGCCCATTACTAAAGGAGAGGGAAGAGAAATGAGCCAAAAAGCCCATCAAATTCTGATTTAAATCAGAATTAATTCGAAGTCAGTAAATCAGGGCAGATCAGGTCGATTCATATCAGTTGAAAATTAGTTAAAAACATATCTCTTCAAATCAATCGGTTAAAGCCAACGATCAAAGGCCGTTTCGTCAAATCCAGGAGCTGAAACGAGAAATCCAGAACCGGATAAAATAATCTCTCGAAACCTAGGACCCCCACCATTTGGGTCTGGCCACCTAGCCACACCAAGGCCGCGAAAACGCGGCCAAAGCCGCGTTTTTGCGGCTTTGTTACAACAGTGGGGGGAGCATTTGCTCCCTCTATCTTTGTACGCCCCTCCATGTTGGGTTTTGCCTATAAATACTAGGTTTTTCAGAGCGTATAGGGGACGATGATGCAGAGATAGAATTTAGTCCACTTTTTCATTTTTTTTAGTATAGGTTTTATTTTTCTTTTTATATAATTTTCAGTTTTCATTTATGTAATTCAGAGGAGATCAGAATTTCATAGGAGAATGAGAATGAAACTTGTGCTGAGAGTGACACTGGTGTAAGTTGTTCTTCTTTTCTCTTATTGTTATAAAATCGAATCTATAGTTACCTTTTTTATGTACTTTGTTTTAGCGTTCTTCTCCTTCTTTTCTACTTCTCTCTTTCTTGTACCAATTGCTATCCAAGTGAGTCTTATAGCATCGAAAGAGCCTTGCCTTTACGAGTGCCACCGCTAACTCATGACGATAGATTTTAGTCTCAGCTTGTATCATTCATGCTTGTTTTGTCTTGATGATGTAATGTGAAAGAGACGAGAATCAACTCTTATGGGCTGTGCGCTGATTGCCTCCACTTCAAGGTAACATCGTCGCCAAAGATTCAAGGCAAGTTTTTGGTCAAAAGAGGTAAGTAATTATTTTTATTTCTTTCTTTTAACTTTTAGTGTAAATTACAAACACCACAATCTTCCAAATCTCTCTAATTTTTTTTCAATTTTTTTGTACATATAACTTCTATTTTCTCTACCTTCTCATTCTACCACTTTCTTCCTAACTTGATTGTAACTTATTTTTCTTTTCTTTTTAAGAACTAAAAGAAGATCTCTAACTATTCTTTGTAACCTAAAAGAGAATTTACTAAAAAGCTTCCATCGCTAGTCCCTCCTTGTGGATCACGACCCGCATAGCCAGTTGCTATCGCGGTAGTATTGAGTACCTTGCACTCTTTATTCTTAAGTTCTGAAATTCTATATTCTTGTGTGCAGGTTCCAACTCAATCAAATTTTGGAGTCGTTGCCGGGGAGGGACGGTGAGTTATTCTCTTTTTAGATTTACATTTTTGGTTAACTTTCTTCTTTATTCTTGGTGTACAGGTTTGACAACAAGGAATTTTTGCTACAGTGGACATATAAGTGGCCCTGGACTCTGCTAAAGAAAGCAGAGCCCAGAAGCCCTCAGATTTGCTACATTCATGTGGCAATCTGAGTGAACTACTAGCCTGTATTTTCTGCAGGTTGGCTGAATTGTAAAGTTTAATATCTGTAGCTATTTATTTCCTTGTTTGACTCATTGTATATACATTTCTAACAACAACAGTAAAAGATTGATTGTAAATGCTAAAAATGATTTAGACTTTGCATTTAGGCACATGTCTATTTCGTTACATTTTCTATTTACTGTTGAAGAGTGCTAGAGCCAAGGTATGTGTGCATAGCTGACTGAAACTAGAATGAGAGAATAAATATGTACAAAAATAAAAACAAATAATCAAAAAATTAGAAGGCTAGATTCTTTCGTTGTTCAATTCTATCCGCTATAGTAAGGGCCAAAGCGGGTCGTGTTCCACTGGGAGGGAGGCGATGAAAGTATTGACAGCACGGTATATCTGTAGTCAAAACTTAAAAGAAAGGTTGGTTGTACTTTGAAATAAGAAAGTAGATCAAATCAAGAAGGAGAGTCTAGGTCGCTAATCTACCTTCACGACTAGTCTCGATCTAGGGGTTGTATCCTTTTAAACTAATGAAACATTCATCTAAGTTGTTAACCCTAAGTAAGAAGAGTAAGATGTCCAACTTAACTTTCTACACTATGCCAAGCCAAACCCTAATTTTACCTTAAGCCAAAGCCAATCCCTAATCATTAAACTATGTCAAACCCTACCCCTAAATATAATCTAAAGGCAAACCCTACTCTAATCCAAAGTCAAGCCCTAATTATCTAAATCATTAAGTTGGACTATCATCGCTAAACTTCAAAGGATTAATCTAACCCTAGATTGCAAATCCATTAGATTAATCAACTAACCCTAGATCTAACCCTAGTCGATCTAGTGATTAGCTAGCCTAGAATTATTCTAGCCTAGCATCCTTTTTGTTTTATTTATCTTTTCATTTTTAAGATCTTTAAAGAAAAGAAAAAGAAGGAAGAAAGATTAAAGACAATACCAAAAAATCAAATCAAGAACAAAGAAATAAAAAGGTAGACTTGAAGTTAAAAGAACAAGAATAAGAACATAAAAAAAAGAAAAGATAACCTTTATTTATCTTGGGTACAAGCTCCTTCTTCATCCTCCTTACAATAGCCAAGCCAAAGCCAACAACAATTACAAAGAAGAGAACTCAAAAGAGGCTAAACTAATCTAATAAAAAAATCCTAAATCCTTAACTCTAGCCTTATTCTTCTTCTCTCTTGATGAGATTATTCTAATGAGAGATTTCAGCTCTTTAAATAGGCCTCAAATCTAATCACAATAGGATACAAACTAGAAGGTTTTCTAATTCAATAGGGAATTCAGTCCTGCAGCAAGTTGGCATGTTGTTTACTGAATGTGACTCATCAGATGGCTGAATTTGATAGAGTTTAAAAGAAGAATTGTAGTCCTTCAAGTCTTCTTTCTGTATCATCTTGAATCATCGAATTTGAATATCTATAACAAAAGTTATGATCTGAATACTAAAACGTGTGCAGTCTGATTCCGAGTCTGAATTGATTTTGAACTCCATTTAATTTGAATTATCCCCCTTATTTCTTATAGAATTAGCTTTATTTCCTTCATCTTCTAAGACTTTATCTTCTAAATTTGAGCTTGAATAGGAGATGAAGATTAATCCTTTCCTCCTTTCAATTCAATTTAATTTAGAATCTAACTTTAGATTGGATTAAGGATAAAATGAAGCTTCTTGTATATTTATCCTCTCATTTAAAAAACTACAAACCATAATCAAAAAGGGGGCTAATAATATTAATTAATAAAGGAATGATCAAGGTTATATATATATATAGAAGTGATGATAAAAATACAATTTTAGAGTACAATCACACCTCCACACCTATCTTTTGATCGTCCTTGAGCAAAAATAAAAAGGAAAAGAAAATATAAACTAACCTATCCTAACTCACTTTCATATGAATCACGGTTGCACTTAGCACGTGCGACAAGCCGTTAAACTTCTAGGTTACCCCTAGAGGACGAGTGTTGTCTCGTGAGGGTTTTCAGTGGATTACACCCACAAAATCCATAAAAGAAAAAAAATGTTAGTGAAATTTTTTTTTATTTTGAGAAAGGAGAGAAAAATTTGAAATATGTTTGAAGAAACTAAGCAATCTATAAGTTTTAAGATTATCATTTTTATTTATTCTTGAACTTAGTCTCTATACAAAATTCGTTATCAATTTTAGGTAAGGATTAAAATTGAATTTTTATATAGTCTCTTTTGTTACACTAAATCATATACATCCTTATGAACGTGAATCTTTACTAGGGATTCTTTAACTTGGACTCTCATGCCTCTTTATTATTATTATTATTTATATATATATATATATATATATATATATATATATATATATATATATATATATATATATATATCATATGTATAACTTATCTAATTTTCTTTGTATAAGTATGAAGGCTTCTTGAGGCCCTCATACCTAACTAATTAACTATTAGATGTGTTAGTACATATATAGATAATATTTTTTAGTTTTCTTAGGCTTTCTAATTCACCTATGTAGCGAGCCTAAGGTCAGTGGCTACCAAACCGGTCGGTTTTAGAGCACCGGGTGAGAAAACACCCACGGACTTAAGGACTCGAGTGAACTAGGCCACAAAACTAAGGGCTGTATTTGTAAAATCACCTTTAGGCGTGAATATTTATGCTTCTTGAGGCACATGTATCCAACTTAATTAGTGAATATTTTTTATTTATATTTTTATTTTTTATAAGGCACAAGAGTCTTTGTCTTAGAATCCTAGATATGTAAGTGTATTAGGTATGCACATTTCATTAAGGTAAAAATCAAGACTAATTACTTATTCAATTTTCCTCTTATACCTAAAAAATCCACAATTTATTTTGTTTTGATCAAGTTTTTAGAAATCCTAGTCATGATTTTCCTAATTCTTAAGATTAACTTAGATTTCTTTCAAAAGATAAGTCAAAATATTGTTTACTTTTTCAAATAATTTTTTTATATTAACCTTAAGTTAGTAAGTTATTCATTATATTAGTCTGGTTAGTAAATATTTTTTTATTATATATATATATATATATATATATATATATATATATATATATATATATATATATATATATATATATATATATATATATTAGAAAGAAAAAATTTTTAGAAAGAAATTTTTGTTAAGTTAATAACCTAAGGTTAGTGAGTTATGTTAACAACAACCTACAGTTAGTCAATAATCTATGTTTAAATAAAATATTTTATTCTTTTGTTATATTTTAATTTTTTTATTTAAAAGTTAAGCGTTAGTACTCTCCCCCACACTTATCTCATGCATTGTCCCCAATGTATGAAAGAAATGAATAGATGCATGAAATGAAATGTAAAAGTGGTGTATAAAAAAATAAAATATAATATACAAAAATATGTACAACAACAAGTTTATCCCATGTCTAAATCTTTTAGGTCTCATCCCTCTAACTCACTTCCCATCATTCCAATGGGTTCTCTTAAAGGGCACAATGGGGAGGCCAATCTTTTTGTCGTTTTAGCGCTCTTCCTCCCCAGTCTTACTTTCGTTAAATGTTTCTTTCTTATAAGTCTACATCTATTATTCAAAAATTGATCACCATCACACTTCTCAGTTGGAACTTCCTAACTATAAATGCCTAAGAATTCTAACTCAGTTTCATACATCTCCTCATAACTTAAATCAAACTTTTCTATGGAGGTGTATAATTAACCAAAATATCCCTAGTCTATTCATCTAAACACATGAGTTCTTCTTCAAAGAGATTTTCAAAGGTTAGGTCAATTGGAGGTTCTTGAATAATTTTCTCATACGATATATCATCGAAAGTGAAGATATTCAAATCAAAATTTCTTTTTTTAAAAGGGACCCAAAAATTAGGATCTACAACATATGTTTTCTCATTAATATAATCGCCTTCATTCTTAAATAATTTATCAAGAAATAGAGACTCATTCTCTATACCTTCACTGTCTTCATCACAATTGTTCTCAACGAAGTTTACCTCAAACGTTTGGTCTCTTATCTTACTAGGTTGTTATCTAGGTTGAAGATATTGACCTCCTTGGTTAAGCCTCCAAATGTCAATCTCATGGATCTGTTCCTGCAATTGATAATTGCATTTGCGGTCACAAGGGATGGTCAACCTAAGATGACTGGAGTTTGAGACCTAGGGTTTGACACGGTTGTTGTCTCTAGCACAATGAAATCTACTGGGTAGATAAACTCTCCAGCCCTAATTAGGACATTGTTGATTTCTCCATTTGGAACTTTAATTGATCTATCGGCTAGCTAAATCGTAACTTGGGTCAGGCTCAGTTTGCCTAGCCCAAGTTGTTGATAAACGGAGAAGGGGAGTAAATTAATGCTCGCACCTAAATCATGAAGTGCTCGACCTATTTCGGCTTGGCCTATTGTGCATGCTAGGATAGGGCAACCAGGATCCTTGTACTTGACTGGGATTTGGTTAGACAATAACACACTAATGCTAGTGGCTAAAAAAACCTTTTTCGGCATGCTTGTCTTCTCTTCTTGGTGCACATGTCTTTTAGAAACTTTGCATAACTAGGGACTTATTGTATTGCCTCAAGAAGTGGGATGTTTAGCTTTATTTCTTTGAACATTTCTAAAATTTTCTCCATTGGTGCACTATTGTTACACTTAAGCCTATTTGGGTATGGGACTTTGGGTGCGTGCACCAATTCGGTTGGTTGATCTTTTTGGGGCTCATTGAGCTAGGAGGAGTGGAACTAGAAGGGGTTGATGGTTGAGTCGAGTCTTGTGGCATCATTACTTGGTTATCAATTATTTTTCCTGACCTTAATATGTGGACCAAGTTACATTGATTCATGTCTTGAGCTTCATTAGCCAGCCTAGTTTTCCCAGGGTTTGGCAATGGTTGACTTGGTAGGGTTCCTTGTTGTCTTTCACTAACGGGGTTTGCTAGTTGACTCATTTGGTCCCCTAACCTACTCAAAGTTTGCATCACTGTTTCTTGAGTTTTCAAAAAGAAGTCCATCTTTCTTTTCATAAATGCAAGTCTTGACTCCATTTGTTGCTTTGAAAAGTGGGTGGATTTTGGTTTGGGAATTGTTGATGATATTGAGGTTGTGAGACTTGGTTGGAGAATTTGGGCCTAAATTGATCCTTTTGTGGGCCCCAAGCAAAGTTAGCGTGGTTTCTCCAACCGGGATTGTAAGTGGGTGAATATGAATTATTAGCTGGCCTATCAAAGGCAGCATTTGAGTGTTCGAGGACTCTTTGTTGAGTTAGAAATATTAGACACTCCTCTACTACATGAGACATGGACTGACAGTAAGTACACCCTGCAGGGAATGTTGGGCTGACTTGGTTCATGACTTGCTCTCTAGTTCCTAGAGTCTAAAACTTGGTCTCTAAAGACTCTATTTTTCGCATCATGCTTGTCAATTAGCTTCATGAGCTATATAATCTTCTATGGAGTAGGCACCTCCTTTGGAAGCGATCGAGTCATTCAACTTAACCTTTTCCGAATTGGTTGCCATTGGATGGTCTTATCGGCCAAGTCCTCATATAAGGCCCATCCCTCCGTTTCATTTTTACCCAAAAATCCCCCTTGGCACATGGATTCTAGAAGGTCTTAGAAGAATAATCTAGACCATCATAGAGAGATTGGCAAAGTCGCCAATTTTCTATCCCATGATGAGGGCATTGAGCAAGTAGGTCCTTGAACTGTTCGAAGAGTTTCCAAAAAGGTTCATTTGGCAATTGTCTAAACTGCAAGACGCTATTCCTTATTTGAGCAGTCTTATGAACAGGATAGAATTTCTTCAAGAATGCCTTGACGAAATTATCCATGATGATATGGAGCCGGCTTCAAGACTATAGAGCCATTTCTTTGCTAAGTCTTTCAATGCGAATGGGACAAAGTGAAGTTTAATAGCATCAACTCCTAAGTTGGCTATTTTCATCATGAGGCATACTTCCTCGAACTCTCGAATGAAAAAGTATGCATCCTTGGATTCAAATCCATGAAACTTTGGAAGAGTGTTTATGTATTGGGGTTTTAACTCAAATTGGTTGTCCCCAACATCAGGAAGGCTAATACTTGAAGGTAGAGAGGTCCTAATAGGATAGAACCTATCTTGCAACGTTGGTTGTTGATCCATATCTTTGGTTTTTGGTGGTGAACTGTTTCTCATTAGTCAAGACGTAGCCGGGTCTCTTGACCAAGCTGACATGCAAAGTTAAGTTACTAAAGTTAACAAACAAGTTCACCCAAGTTAAACAAGTCAATGAAGTCCTAGTCTAAACAATCAATCCTAGTCTAAGTTAGCCTAGACGTAGACGATTCCTAACTTTTGGTTATCCTTGGGAGGTCAATTGTCAACCCTAACCATAAGTTAATCGGCCAGGTAGGTGGCAAGGTTGGTGGGAGGTTATCCGTCAAAGACGTTCCTTCATTAAGTAACCACCAACCTTCGGGCTTTCGGCCCTTAATCCCCTTCCTAGACACCAATTTGGCAAGAGTTATTTTCGAACAACCTCCTCCTTCAGTCAATCTCTTAATTAGTCTGAAGTCAACTTAGGGCCAACGACTAGTCAAATTTTAGTTAAGATTACGATGGTGCGTGCACGGAATGTGGTTTGTGGGCCAAGGAAGGGTGATGAAATCCCCACCTTATGTTATTTATGGGTTATGCCTTAAGATGTTTTAAATGTGTACATGTCAAATAAAAGAAACAAAACACATTATATTGAACTAAGTCAAATAAGGGTGTTTCCTATTCTATATGCAATGCGTCACGTACCTTTGGTCTGCAGCACTCACCAAAAATAAAAGAAGAGAAAAATAGACAATGCCCCTAAATGCAATATCTAAACTTTTTTTTATTAGGTTTCGATCACGTCAACATGTAGTGTCAATAATTTTTTTAATTAAAACTAGGGTTAGATATTACCGTGTCGTTCCCTCCCCGGCAACAGCGCCAAATTTTGATTAAAACTAGAACGAGAGAATAAATATGTACAAAAATAAAAAAAAATCAAATAATTAGAAGGTTAGATCTTTTCATTGTTTAATTCTATCCACTGCAGTAAGGGCCAAAGCGGGTCGTGTTCCACTGGGAGGGAGGCGATGAAAGCACTGACAGCACGGCATATCTGTAGTCAATACTTGGAAGAAAGGTTGGCTGTAGTTTGAAATAAGAAAGTAGATCTAATCAAGAAGGAGAGTCTAGGTCGCTAATCTACCTTCACGACTAGTCTCGATCTAGGGGTTGTATCCTTTTAAACTAATAAAATATTCATCTAAGTTATTAACCCTAAGTAAGAAGAGTAAGATGTTCAACTTAATTGTCTACATTATGCCAAGCCAAACCCTAATTTTACCCTAAGCCAAAGCCAACCCCTAATCATTAAGCTATGCCAAACCTACCCCCTAAACTTAATCTAAAGCCAAACCCTACTATAATCCAAAGCCAAGTCCTAATTATCTAAATCATTAAGTTGGACTATCATCACTAAACTTCAAAGGATTAATTTAACCGTAGATTGCAAATCCATTAGATTAATCAACTAACCCAAGATCTAACCCCAGTCAATCTAGTGATTAGCTACCCTAGAATTATTCTAGCCTAGCATCCTTTTTATTTTATCCATCTTTTATTTTTAAGATCTTTAAAGAAAAGAAAAAGAAGGAAGAAAGATTAAAGACAATACCAAAAATCAAACCAAGAACAAAGAAATAAAAAGACAGCCTTGAAGTTAAAAGAACAAGAATAAGAACATAAAAAAAAAAGAAAAGATAACCTTTATTTACCTTGGGTATAAGCTCGTTCTCCTTCCTCCTTACAATAGCCAAGCCAAAGCCAACAGTAATTATAAAGAAGAGAACTAAAAGAGGCTAAACTAATCTAACAAAAAAAACTCTAAATCCTTAACCCTAACCTTATTCTTCTTCTCTCTTGATGAGGTTATTTTAATAAGAAATTTTAGCTCTTTAAATTGGCCTCAAATCTAATCGCAATAGGATACAAATTAGAAGGTTTTCTAATTCAATAGGGAATTCAGTCCTGTAGCAAGTCGGCGTGTTTTTTCCTGAATATGACACATCAGACGGCTGGATTTGACAGAGTTATAAAGAATTGTAGTCCTTCAAGTCTTCTTTCTGTACCATCTTGAATCATTAAATTTGAATATCTGTAGCAAAAGTTATGATCTGAATACTAAAACGTGTACAGTCTGATTCTGAGTCTAAATTGATTTTGAACTCCATTTAATTTGAATTATCTTCCTTATTTCTTGTAGAATTAGCTTTATCCCCTTCATCTTCTAAGACTTTATCTTCTGAATTTAAGCTTTAATAGGAGATGAAGATTAATCCTTTCCTCCTTTCAATTCAATTTAATTTAGAATCCAACTTTAGATAGGATTAGGGATAAAATGAAACTTCTTGTATCTTTATCCTCTCATTTAAATAACTACACACTATAATCAAAAAGAGGGTTAATAGCATTAATTAATAAAGGAACGATCAAGGATATATATGTAAAAGTGATGATAAAAATGCAGTTTTAGAGTAAATCAATAGCATTTAGTATAAGGTTTATTCTTACATGAAATATTGCTTGGGTGTCACTTTTTCTATATACTTGTACACTTCACTTAATTGATTTAAGGGCTTGTCCTATAAATAAGATAAGGTGGGGAAGTCATTACCCTTTCTTAGCCCACAAACAATCTCCTCACTCACTAACCCAAGCCTAACTAAAACTGAGTAGACGTGGTCCTAGGGGCATCTCGGACTCAAATAGGAGACAGACCTAAGAGGGAAATTGATTTCAATTTAACTCTTGCCAAATCGGTGTCTAAGGTTAGGGATTGAGGGGCGAAACCCCGAAGGCTGGTGGTTTGGAATAATTAGGCCTATTGCTTTAAGCACGGATACCTCCCACCAATGTTTCCCCTGCCTGACTGATTAACTTGTGGTCAGATTCAGCAATATACCCCCTGTGGACAGTCTAACCAGTTAGGAGTCGTCTAGGTCTAAGGTTTATCCTAACTTAGGTTAGATTTTTTTCTCTTTTTATTTGTTTGCTTATTTGTTTGTTTTTCTTTATTTTTATTTGACATTTCCTGTGTGATATGATTTATAACAATAATTTTTTCAATTTTAATGGTAATCCATATTACACCCTGACCTCTTTTTCAAATATTACCAACCCGGCATATCATAACTTTAACCAACCTAGTGTGCCGGATTAGTCTTATCCGAATTAATATAACCCATGCCCCAATCTTATGACTATAATTTTCAAAATATTTTAACTCTTCACAGAGTCAATGGGGATTCACCTCCCTCGTGTCCAATTTTCAACCAACTTGTTCTCCTTATCCACCTTGTCTACAATATTTTCAAGATTCATACTCAGTTCCACTAGTTCAAAATAGAAAACCATCATTCTTGAAAATGAGAATGCATGAGTCCAAGTAACAATCACAAAATCTGACGGACTCAAAACTTCACCACAAATTCGAAAATAAAACTTCACCTTTTCAAGTCCAATCGCAACAAAATGATGAACCAATCGACTATGAAAAGCTACTGAAGTCGTGACTCAGGCTCAAATCGCTCGTAATCATGACATAGATATAATGATCCACGCACTCCATTCTCACCGTTTGACCATTTCTGATGTCATTAACTATTCTGTTAGAGCTGAAGAATCATGTTGCTTTAGAAAACAAGATTCCATTTTAGCACACCCATTTGAACTTGCCAAACTCTAAATTTTAAAAGCCACATTAACATTTTGGCATGTTATCCTTTTCCTGAAATTGAACTTGAGAATGAATATGATCCTGAACCTTAACTTGGTGATTCAATTCTACTTCTTGATTCAATAATGACTCCGATGTCTTCACCTGATTACAATCTTTTTCTCGAGTCAATATTGGATCTTGTGCCAATTCATCATGAAATTGAATCGCCAATCTTTTATGATCATCATACTGAAATTGACCAATTTCTTGCTTTTGAAAGTCCCATTGACAAATTGGCAAGTTATCATTTTATGAAATTGAACTCAATGAGAAATATGACCTACATTCTTAAATTTGTGATCCGGTTCAAATCCTGACTCAATATTGACTCCTATTTTGTTACCCAACTTGAGTAATATTTTAGAGTTAGTTTTGATTCCCACACCTGCCAATCTTGAACTTGAATCACTAATATTAAGTTACATTCCGTTATTGGGAAATGAATGTTGACCTGAGTTTCAAGTTCTTGATTTGGATCCTCTTCCTGAACCAATCTCGACTCCTGAACCTTTACTTCACATAAGTCACTTTTCTGAGGCGATATTAGTTCCCGTACTTTCTAAGTCTAAGTCAATCATTCCATCTTTTCACACTCCATTTTGGGACTAGGGTGTTGATAAAATTGACTCTGAAATTATTTGTGAAATTTGGAGATTAGATGGGGTAAAATTCTAAATAAAAATCATTCATATATATATATATATATATATATATATATATATATATATATATATATATATATATATATATCATTTTAGTGGGTTATATTAGAGAGGTTTCTAGTGCGTTTCTCCGAACTCCACGCAAATTCGATTGGGCTGCATTTCGTGGACCAATCAGACCACCACCGGAACCACCACCTTAAGGTAATATTTTTCTTCCCTTGCTTCTTTTTCATGCATCTATGCATTAATTCATATACTGAGGACAATGCGTGAGATAGGTGTAGGGGGGTTCTAACATAACTTAAGTTTTTCTATTTATTAAAAAAAAGAAAAAATTAACATTTTCTTTGCTTTTAAAAACATTTGATAATAGAAATAATATTTTGACATTTTTTTATAAGCAATTAAGTCAATTTTAAGGAATAGGAAAATCAAAATTAGGATTTCTTATACTTGGTCAAAATAAGATTATTTGTTTGATTTCTAAGGTTAGGAAGAAAATTTGTGAACGTAATTTAGTCTTGATTTTTACCTTGATGAAATATGCATGCTTCATACACTTACACACTTAGGGTTCAAAACAAAGATTCTTATGCCTTATCAAAAAAAAAAAAAGAATATATATATATAAATCCTCTAATTAAGTTAGGTATTTATGCCTCATAAAGTATAAGTATTCATGCCTAAAAGCGGTTCATATAATAAAATCCTTAGTTTTGTGGCCTTGTTTGCTCGAGTCTTTAAATCCTTAGGGTATTTTCTCACCCGATGTCCTAAGACCATTTGGTTTGGGAGTCACCGATTAAAGGCTCGTTACATGGGCAGATTAGAAAGTCTAATAGAACTAAGGAATAATACCATAAAAAATAAAACAGAGAAAAATATATATATATAAATAAATAAATAAGGAAGAAGAGTTAGAGTTAAAGAACCTTTAGTCAAAACTTCACGGTCACGAAGGTGCATATGACTTAGGGTAAAGTAATAGACTAGATGAGAAGTACAATTTGACTCCTTACTTTGATTGATAATAAATTTATGAATAAAGACTAAGTTTAGGAAGGAAAAATTTGGTTTTCCTGTAACTTATAGATTACTTAAATCTTACAATAATATTTCAAATATTTCTCTTTCAAAATGTATTTTCAAAATACTAACATTTTTCTCTTTCTTTACGGATTTTGTGGGTGTAATTCACTGAAAACTCTCACGAGACAAAATTCATCCTCTAGGGGAAACCTAAAGGTTTAACGGCTTGTTGCACATGCTCAGTGCAATTGTGTGACCTGCGAAAGTTGTCTAATAATTTTTGTTTAGTTGTTTTGCTCGAGGACGAGCAAAAGATAGGTATGGGTATGTGATCGGTCACTAATATTGCACATTCATTATCATATTCTCATACTTATTATAGAATAAACTCTACTTTTTCCTAATTATTATTTAATTTATTTGCAAGCCCATTACTAAAGGAGAGGGAAGAGAAACGAGCCAAAAGCCCATCAAATTTTGATTTAAATCAGAATTAATTCGAAGTCAATAAATCAGGGCAGATCAGGGCATATCAGATCGGTTGAAAATAAGTTAAAAATATATCTCTTCAAATCAATCGGTTAAAGCCAACGATCAAAAGCCGTTTCCTCAAACCCAGGAGGTGAAAAGAAAAATCCAGAACCGGATAAAATAATCTCTCGAAACCAGGGACCCCCACCATTTGGATGTGGCCACCTGGCCACATCCAGGCCGCGGAAAAGTGGCCAAAGCCGCGTTTTCGCGGTTTTATTGAAATAGTTGGGAGAGCGTTAAACACAGCTTTATTGAAACAGTTGGGAGAGCGTTTGCACCCTCTATCTTTGTACGCCCCTCCCCGTTGGGTTTTGCCTATAAATATTAGGTTTTTAAGAGCGTACAGGGGACGATGATGCAGAGATAGAATTTAGTCCACTTTTTTATTCTTTTTAGGGTAGGTTTTTGTTTTTCTTTTTATGGAATTTTTAGTTTTCATTTATGTAATTCAGAGGAGATCAGAGTTTCTTAGGAGAATAATAATGAAGCTTGTGCTGAGAGTGACACTGGTGTAAGCTCTTCTTCTTTTCTCTTATTGTTATAAAATTGAATCTATAGTTACCTTTTTATGTACTTTGTTTTGTATTCTTCTTCTTCTTTTCTACTTCTCTCTTGTTTCAATTGTTATCCAATTGAGTCTTATAGCATCAAAAGAGCTTTGCCTTTGCGAGTGTCACCGATAGCTCATGATGATAGATTTTAGTCTCAGTCTGCATCATTTCATGCTTGTTTTGTCTTGATGATGTAATGTGGAAGAGACGAGAATCAACTCTTATGGGCTATGTGCTGATTGCCTCCACTTCAAGGTAACATCGTCGCCAAAGATTCAAGGTAAGTTTTGGTCAAAAGAGGTAAGTAATTATTTTTAATTTCTTTCTTTTAACTTTTAGTGTAAATTACTAACACCGCAATCTTTCAAATCTCTTTCACTCTTTTTAATTTCTTTGTACATATCACTTCTATTTTCTGCACCTTCTCATTCTCTCACTTTCTTTCTAACTTGACTTTAACTCCATTATTCTCTTTTCTTTTTAAGAACTAAAAGAAGAATTTTAACCATTAATTGTAGCATAAAAGAGAACTTGCTTAAAAAGCTTTCATCGTTAGTCCTCCTTGTGGATCACGACCCGCATAGCCACTTGCTATTGTTGTAGTATTGAGTACTTGCACTTTTTATTCTATGTTATGAAATTCTGTATTCTTGTGTGCAGATAAAACCTCAATCATCCATTGATTGAAAATGTTATTTTAGTTGATGGACTCAAACATAACATCTTGAGTATTAGTCAACTATGTGATCGAGGTTTCAAAGTTATTTTTAATGATTCTTCTTTAATGTTTTAGATGGTAAAATCGATGCTTGCATTCTTTTCGGATTTCATAAAAATAATGTATATATTATTGAATATGCTAAATTTAGATTACAATGCTACATGTTTAAATGCTTTCTATGAGGATTGTTGGTTATGGCATAAAAGATTAGGCCATGTATCTTTTGATCATCTATCTAGAATTAACTCTAAGAAATCAGTGAAGTGTATTCCTTACTTGAAGTTTGAAAAAGACTGCATTTCTGATGCGTGCAACTTGAAAAACAAACCAAGTCCTCTTTCAAATCAATCAAGAATATTATAACATCTAGACCATTAGAGTTAATCCACATGGATATGTTTGGTCTTACTAAAATCAAGAGTTTAAATGGAAAGCGTTTATTTTTGTATTGGTTGACGATTGTTCTCGTTTACATAGGTTTTCTTTTTGGAACATAAAGATCAAACTTTTTTGTATTTTAATATTTTTAGAAAAAGGGTTTAAAAAGAAAAAAGTTTTTCGAATTTGCGCATAAGAAGTGATAGAAGTGGTAAATTCATTAAGCATTCTTTTATCACTTATTGTGATGAAAATGAAATTAGGCATGAATTATCTTGTCCTAGAACTCCACAACAAAATGGAGTCATTGAAAGGAAGAATCATATTTGTTCAAGAAATGATTAGGACAATGATTAGTGAATACGGACTCCCTCAATATTTATGGGCCGAGGTAGTAAACACTTCATGTTACATATCAAATAGAATTTATTTTGTAAAAATACTTTCAAAACTTCTTTTGAAATTTACTATTTGAGAAAGCCTAATATTTCTTACATTAAAGTTTTTATAGGCAAATGTTTTGTTTAAACCCCAAAGATAACTTAGGTAAATTTGATGCTAAAGCTTTTGAAACTATTTTTGTTGGTTATTCTAACACTAGCAAGACTTATAGAATCTTCAATAAATCTACTTTGACAATTGAAGAATCTATGCATGTTAAGTTTGAAGAATCTAATGCTTTTGTTAAGAATGTTGTAGAGATTGATTCTTTAGGTGAAGATATAAAGAAAGTAACTTTGAAGGACTCACCTATCCAAGAAAATAAGCCTAAACTTGATAAAAAAGGTGAAGTTCAAGAGGTTGAAGTGCCACCAACACTACTACTTTTAAAAGATAGGAGATTCACTACAAGTCATCTCAAGGAACTCATCATAGGTGATGTATCAAAGAGGTAACTACTCGCTTCAAACTTCATGATTTTTCTGACCATTTTGATTTTATTTCTCATATTGAATCAAAGAACATCCTCGAAGCTGAGGGCGACTCATATTGGTTGCTTACAATATAAGAAAAGCTCAATCAATTTAAGCACAACCAAATTTGGCACCTTGTTCCTACACCCCATGATAGACCAACAATTTGCTAAATGGATTTTTAGAAACAAGTTGGATGAGTAGAATAATGTTAGGAATAAAGCTAGGTTAGTGGCCCAAGGTTATACCAAAATCAAATTATCGATTTTGAGGAAACCTTTGCACCCGTAGCACCGCTTGAAGCCATACGAATTACACATGCTTTTGCTTCTTGTAAAGATTTCAAAAAATTTCAAATGGATGTCAAAAAGTATTTTTAAATGGTTTTATTGAAGAGGAAGTGTATGTTGAACAACCCCCCGGGTTTGTTGATTCTACACATTCGGATTTTGTTTCAAATTAGACAAAGCTTTATATGGTTTAAACCAAGCTCCTAGAGCTTGATATGAAAGACTTTCAACATTTCTTATTTCAAATGGTTATGTAAAAGGTAAAATAGATACCACTTTATTCACAAAACATGTAGATAGTGATATTCATATTGTTCAAATTTATGTTGATAAATATATTTGGATCTACTAATGAAGAGTTTTGCAAAGATTTTGAATCATACACGAAGAATGTGTTTGAGATGTCTATGATAGTTGAGCTAAACTACTTTCTTGGACTCCAAATCAAGCAAAGGAGTGATGAGATTTTTATAAATCAAGCCAAGTACACAAAGAAACTAATCAAGAAATTTGTACTTAAAGGGGAAAACACGAGCAAAACTCCCATGGTTATCACAACAAGACTTGACAAGGATGAATAAGTATAAATGTAGGCATTAAACTTTATAGAAGTATGATTGATAGTTTATTTTATTTAACGGCTAGTAGGCCGGATATCATGTTTAGTGTATGTCTATGTAATAGATTCTAATCTTGTCCTAAAGTGTCCCACTTGATTGTAGTAAAACGCATTATTAGATATCTTAAGGGCACTATTGAAATGGACTTGTGGTATTCGAAGACCGGACGATTTTTTATAAAGAGTTTTTCGGATGCTGACTATGCCGGTTGTAGAGTGGATAGGAAGAGTACAAGTGGAACTTATTAGTTTCTACGAAATTATTTTGTTTCATGGTCTTCCAACAATAACAACACCAACTAAGACATTTGTCCCAAGTATGTGGGGTAGGCTACATGAATCAAAAGAGAATTACGCCGGATCGGGCACATGGATCAGCTTCTCCACTCATTCCTACCGAGCAATATGCCTTCACTAAGACCTTTAGTGTCGTATTACCTCAATCCATGTTTTCTTCGATCTCCCCTGCGCTCTCTTAACTTACCCTAAATTGATACGCTCTAGTCGTCGGACTGGCGCATCTGTAGGTCTACATCGTACATGACCAAATTATCATAGGCGATTTTCTCTCATCTTCTCTTCGATAGAGGCTACACTTATCTTAGTACGAATATCCTCTTTTCTAACCTTATCTCTCCGCGTGTTACCACACATCCAACGAAGCATATGCATCTCTGCTACACTCATCTTATGGGCATGATGTCTCTTTATAGCCCAACATTCTGTGTCATATAACAAAGCTGGCCTAATAGCAGTTCGATAAAACTTTCCCTTCAACCATAACGGAATGTTACGATCACATAAAACTCCTGCTGCGCTCCTCCATTTCAACTAGCCAGCTTGGATCTTATGGTTGATGATTGAAGCTTAAACCTGCACACAAAATACAGAATTTTAGATTTAGAAATAGAGATGTGCAAGTGCTCAATTCTACCGGAATAGCAAGTGGCTATGCAGGTCGTGATCCACAAGAAGGGTTAGCGATAGAAGCGTTCAAGGTTTGTATTGAAATCTTTGTGAAGAAAATGAAGGTTCTTCTTTGTTTCTTAAAAAGAAAAGAGAAAAAAGAGTTAGTTTAAGTTAGTGAGAAAGCGATAGATGGAGAAGGTGGAGAAAAATGGAGAATGATTATTTACAAAGAAATGGAAAATGAGTGATGAAAGAAATTGTGTTGGTGATCTAAACTAAAAAGAAAAGAAAGAAGATTAAAGAAGTACTCACCTAGTTTGGTTGATGACTTACCTAGAACGCTTGCATGTTCTACCTTACTTTGGAGGCATTCAACGCATAAGCCATAGGATCGAGCTCAGTCCCCATTCACATTATATCATCAAGACGAACAAGAATGAAGTGATACGGATCTTGAGGAGGAGACCGTCATCATGAATAATCGTTGGCACTCACGAAAACATTGTTATACTTATGCTTCTGGATTCATTTGCATTCTCATCAAAGCTAAAAGAGGTAAAGTAGAAAAAAGAAGAAGAAAATAAAAGTAAAGAAGAACATAAAAAAATATTACCTTTTATTGCTTGAAACGATGGAAGAAAGGAGGAGGGTACATTGGTGTCACTCTCAATATAAGCCTCTCTCTTACTTACATGAATCTCAATCTAACCTAAGCTTACATACAAATTTAAAATTACATAAAAAGAAAACAAAAACCTATACTATAAAGAATGAAAACTGGACTAAATCCTATCTCTGCATGATCGTCCCATTTTCAGTGCAAATCCTGCCCTTTTATAGGCAAAACCCCAACCTACAGAAGAGGATAAAGATAGGGGGAGCAAACTCTCCCCCTAACTCCATAACAAAGCCGCGGAAACGCGGTTTTGGCCGCGTTTCCGCGGCCTTGCTGTGGCCAGGTGGCCACAGCCTGTTGGTGGAGCTCCCCGGCTTCGCGTTCGGGTTTTATCTTCAGTTGGATTTCTCGTTTAAGTCCGGGATTTTGACGAAATAGCCTTTGATCTTTGCTTCAACCGATCGATTCTGGGAGGATTCTTCTCAACCGGTTTTCAACCTCTCTGATTTTTCCCTGATTCAATAGAGTTCGAATTAATTCTGATTTAATTCAGAATTTGGTGGGCTTTTGGGCTCATTTCTCTTCACTCTCCTTTAGGAATGGGCCTGCAAATAAATTAAACATTAATTAGGACAATGCAGAGTTTATTCTATAATAAGTATGGGAATATGATAATAAATGTGCAACATTAGCGACCAATCACACCCCATACCTAACTTTTGCTCGTCCTCGAGCAAAACAACTAAACTATACTAAGGATTATTAGACCACTTTCGCAGGTCACACGATTGCACTGAGCATGTGCAACAAGCCGTTAAACCTCTAGGTTTCCCCTAGAGGACGAGTTTTGTCTTGTGAGGGTTTTCAGAGGATTACACCCATAAAATCCATAAAGAAAGAGAAACAAAGAGTTAGTATTTTCAAAAAGCATTTTGAAAGAGAAAAATATTTGAAATATAATTGTAAGATTTAAGTAATCTATAAGTTATAACAAAATTGAATTTTTCATTCCTAAACTTAGTCTCTATCAACAATTTGTTATCAATCAAAGTAAGGAGTCAAATTGTACTTCTCATCTAGTCTATTACTTTACCCTAAGTCATATGCACCTTGTGATTGTGAAAATTTTGACTAAGGGTTCATTAACTCTAACTCTTATGCCTCATTATTTATATATATATATATATTTGTGGTATTATTCCTTAGTTCTATTAGGCTTTCTAATCTGCCCATGTAACGTGCCTTTAATCGATGACTCCCAAAACAAACGGTCTTAGGGCACCAGGTGAGAAAACACCCCAAGGACTTAAGGACTCGAGCAAACAAGGCCACAAAACTAAGGATTTTATTATTTGACCCCTTTTAGGCGTGAATACTTATACTTTATTAAGCACAAATACCCAGCTTAATCAGAGAATTTTTATAGATATTTTTTCTCAGACTTATCTAATCATCTTTCGCATAAATACTAAGGCTTTTTTAGGCCAAAGTACCTAGCTAATCAATAATTAGATTTGTTCATTTTTCATAGATTTTTTTCTTTCTTTTTTATATGTAAGGCATAAGAATCTTTGTTTTTGAACCCTAAGTGTGTAAGTGTATGAAGTGTGCGTATTTCATTAAGGTAAAGATCAAGACTAAATTACTTTGACAAATTATCTTCCTAACCCTAAAAATCAAACAAATAATCTTATTTTGACCAAATTTAAGAAATCCTAATTTTGATTTTCCTATTCCTTAAAATTGACTTAATCTCTTACAAAAAATATGTCAAAATATTGTTTCTATTTTCAAAAGTTTTTAAAAGTAAAGAAAATGTTAATTTTTTTATTTTTATTTTTTTATTTTATACCTAAGTTATGTTAGAACCCTCCCCCACACCTATCTCATGCATTGTCCTCAATGTATGAATTAATGCATGGATGCATAAAAAAGAAGAAAGGGAAGGAAAATGTTACCTTAAGGTGGTAGTTCCGGTGGTGGTCTGATTGGTCCACGAAATGCGGCCCAATAACTTTTCGTAGAGTTCGGAGGAATCCACCAGAAATTTCTCTAATATAACCCATTAAAATGATATATCCATGAAGGATTTTTATTAAAAATTCAACCCCATCTAATTTCCAAATTCCATAATTAATTTCGGAGTCAAATTTGTCAACCGCCTTGTCCCAAAATGGAGTATGAAAAGATAGAATGATTGACTTGGACTCAGAAAGTACAGGAACTAAAATCGACTCAGGAAGGTGACCTAAGTCAAGTAAAGGTTCAGGAGTCGAGATTGGTTCAAGAAGCGGGTCCAAGTCAAGAAGTTGAAACTCAAGTCCACATTTATTTTCCAACAATAGAATGTGACTTAATATTGGTGATTCAAGTTCAAGAATGATAGGTGTGGGAATCAAAACTGACTCTAAATATTACTCAAGTCAGGTAACAAAACATAAGTCAATATTGATTCGGGAATTTGAACTGGATCACAGACTTGAGAATCTAGGTCACATTTCTCATTGAGTTCAATTTCATAAAAATGAGAACTTGTCAATTTATCAATGGGACTTTCAAAATTATAAAATTGGTCAAGTTCAATATGATGATCATCAAAGATGGGCGATTCAATTTCATTATGAATTGGCACAGGATCCAATGTTAACTCGGAAAAAAGATTAAAATCAGGTAAAGACACCAGAGTCATAATTGAACCAGGAAGTAAAATTGAATCACTAAGTTGAGGTTCATGATCATATTCATTTTCAAGTTTAATTTCAGGAAAGGGATAACTTGCCAAACTGTCAATGTCACTTTCAAAATTTGTAGTTTGGGCAAGTTCAAATGATTTTGCTGAAATAGAACCTTGTGTTCCAAAACAACATGACTCTTTGGCTCTAACAGAATGGTTACCGACATCAGAACTGGTCAAACGGTGAGAATGTAGAGATTGGACCATCATATCTATGTCGTGATTACGAGCGTTTTGAGCCTGAGTCATGGCTTCAAGCATCTTTTCATAGTTGATAGGTTCATCGCTTTGTTGCGATTGGTCTTGAAAAGATGAAGTGTTATTTTGGAATTGGTGGTAAAATTGTGAGTCCATCAGATTTTGTGATTGTGGTTTGGACTCACGCATACTCATTTCCAAAATTGATGGTTTTTATTTTGGACTGGTGGAACTGAGTATGAATCTTGGAAATATTGTGGACAAGGTGGACAAGGATGACAAGTTGGATGAAAATTGGACTCGGGGGCGGTGAATCCCCACTGACTCTGTGAAGAGTTAAAATTATTATGAAAATTATGGTTATAAGATTGGGGGCATGAGCTATATTGATTCGGATAAGACCAATCCGGCACACTATGTGGTCAAAGTTATGATATGCCGGGTTGGTAATATCCGAAAAAGAAGTTGGTGTGTAATATGGATTACCATTAAAATTGAAAAAATTGTTGTTATAAGCCATATCACACAATAAAACACAAACAAAAAACAAACAAATAAGCAAACAAAAAAGAAAAAATTCTAAACTAAGTTAGGGTAGACCTATGACCTAGACGACTCCTAACTGGTTAGACTGTCCATGGGAGGTATAATGCAGACTTTTACCACAAGCTAATCAGCTAGGTCAGGGCAAGATTGGTGGGAGGTTTTCCGTCAAAGACGTTCCTTAATTAAATAACCACCAACCTTCGGGCTTTCGGCCCTTACTCCCTTTCCTAGACACTGATTTGGCAGGAGTCAAATTTCAACACCTTTCCCCTTAGGACAATCTCCTAATTGAGTTCGAGATGTCCCTAGGGCCAACGTCTACTCATTTTTAGTTAGGCTCGGGTTAGTGAGTGCTTGGAATCTGATTTTTGGGTAAAGGAAGGGTGATTAAATCCCCACCTTATCTTATTATTGGGTGGTGCCCTTAAGATCAGTTTGTGCAAGTGTACAAGATATGTAAACAAGATTCACTCAAAGCGATGTAAATCAACCAAGAGATGAGTCCTATTCTAAATGCAATGCGAACGTACCTTGCTCCAGCACTCTTCAATAGTAAAGTAAATGTATTGAAAAGACACGTGCCTAAAATGTAAACATCTAATCAATTTTTTAAATTTTTCAACAAATATTTTACTGTTGGTTTATTAGCAGGCTTCTGGTGATGGCATATAAGAAATAAAGTTTGCAGAAAACTATAATTTTGCAAAGCAAGCAGCCCTGCAAAAAGCCAGTCAGTAGTGAACTCTTCCTTGCCTCGGAAACGCGGCTAGAGCCGAGCAAACGCGGCAATTCAGAGGGTACTTGGTCTCTATTTTTTAGAACAGAGGCCCAAGACCACTTATATGTTACTGCAATCTTTGTTTTCCTACTTTTTCTGCCCTGTAACCTGCAACAAAGAAGAAAATTCGTTTTAGTTCAAAAATTCAATAAAAACCGTTACCCTCCCGGCAACGGCGTCAAAAATTTGATTGAAGCTTAAACCTGCACACAAAATACAGAATTTTAGATTTAGAAATAGAGATGTGCAAGTGCTCAATTCTACCACAATAGCAAGTGGTTATGTGGGTCGTGATCCACAAGGAGGGTTAGCGATAAAAGCGTTCAAGGTTTGTATTGAAATCTTTGTGAAGAAAAACGAAGGTTCTTCTTTGTTTCTAAAAAGAAAAGAGAAAAAAAGAGTTAGGTTAAGTTAGTGAGAAAGCGATAGATGGAGAAGGTGGAGAAAAATGGAGAATGATTATTTACAAAGAAATGGAAAAGGAGTGATGAAAGAAATCGTGTTGGTGATCTAAACTAAAAAGAAAAGAAAGAAGATTAAAGAAGTACTCACCTAGTTTGGTTGATGACTTACCTGGAACCCTTGCATGTTCTACCTTGCTTCGGAGGAGTTCAACGCATAAGCCATAGGATCGAGCTCAGTCCCCATTCGCATTATATCATCAAGACGAACAAGAATGAAGTGATACGGATCTTGAGGAGGAGACCGTCATCATGAATAATCGTTGGCACTCACGAAAACATTGTTATACTTATGCTTCTGGATTCACTTGCATTCTTATCAAAACCAAAAGAGGAAAAGTAGAAAGAAGAAAAAGAAAATGAAAGTAAAGAAGAATATAAAAAAATATTACCTTTTATTGCTTGAAACGATGGAAGAAAGAAGGAGGGTACATCGGTGTCACTCTCAACATAAGCCTCTCTCTTACTTACATGAATCTCAATCTAACCTAAGCCTACATACAAATTTAAAATTACATAAAAAGAAAACAAAAACCTATACTACAAAGAATGAAAACTGGACTAAATCCTATCTCTGCATGATCGTCCCATTTTCAGTGCAAATCCTGCCCTTTTATAGGCAAAAACCCAACCTACAGGAGAGGATAAAGATAGGGGGAGCAAACGCTCCCCTTAACTCCATAACAGAGCCGCGGAAACGCGGTTTTGGCCGCGTTTCTGCGGCCTTGCTATGGCCAGGTGGCCACAGCCTGTTGGTGGAGCTCCCCAGCTTCGCGTTCTGGTTTTATCTTCAGTTGGATTTCTCGTTTAAGTCCGGGATTTTGACGAAATGGCCTTTGATCTTTGCTTCAACCGATCGATTCTGGGAGGATTCTTCTCAACCGGTTTTCAACCTCTCTGATTTTGCCCTGATTCAATAGAGTTCGAATAAATTCTGATTTAATTCAGAATTTGGTGGGCTTTTGGGCTCATTTCTCTTCACTCTCCTTTAGGAATGGCCTGCAAATAAATTAAACATTTAATTAGGACAATGCAGAGTTATTCTATAATAAGTATGGGAATATGATAATAAATGTGCAACATTAGCGACCAATCATTTGACATCACTATCAATCTCCCTATCCTTTTGGATAATAGAACCCATGTACTTAAAATGACTGCTCATCGATATTTCTTGCCATCTAATCTCATAATACTATAATCTCAAATTTCTTGTTTATTGAATTTACACTCCATATACTCTGTTTTGGCCTTACTTAATCTAAAACCTCGAGATTCTAGAGTTTGTCTCCATAGCTCCAATTGGCATTTACCCTAACTCTCGTCTCATCGACTAGGACAATATCATTAGTAAATAGCATACACCACGGTATCTCATCTTGAATAGCTCTAGTAAGCTCATCCATCACTATGGTAAATAAGAATGGACTCAATGCAGATCCTTGATGCAATCCAATTATGATAGAAAAATCACTTGTTATGCCTTCACAAGTTCTGATATTTGCCACTACTCCATCGTACATATCCTTAATTATGTCAATATATTTAATGGGGACTCCTTTTTTCATTAGTTTCCATCATAATACCTCTCTTGACACCTTATCATAAGATTTTTTCTAAATCAATAAAGACCATATGCAAATTTCTTTTCCTCTCTCAAAATCGCTCTATAAGTTGACGAAGCAAATGAATAGCCTCTGTCGTCGATCGCCCCGGCATGAACCCAAACTGGTTTTCTGATATTGTAACATTCTGCCTTAAACTGTGTCCAATTACCTTTCCCTAAAGCTTGATGGTGTGACACATAAGTTTTATTCCATGATAGTTTGAACAACTCTGGATATCACCCTTGTTCTTATAGAGAAGTACTAAAGTACTCTTCCTCCACTTATGGGCATCTTTTTAGTTAGCCAGTTCTTATTAAAGAGGTTTGTCAGCCATCTCACGCCCACCTCTCCTAAGCATCTCCATACCTCAATTGGAATTCCATCTGGGCCAACAACTTTCTCTGACTTCATCCTCTTCAAGGCCTCTTTAACTTCAGATTCGCTAATTCTACGCATATAACTATGGTTCATATCCTGGCACTGAATGGTAAGATTATCCAAGTCTTGAGTAGAATTATCATTGAACAATTTGTCAAAATACTCTCTCTATCTTTCTTTGATTTTTCATCTCAAACTAAAACTTTTTGATCCTCATCTTTGACACACCTCATAGTATATAAGTCTCAAGTCTTTCTTCCTCTTATTCAAGCAATTCTATATATGTCCTTTTCAACCTCTTTGGTGTCCAGCTTCTCATACACTTCTTTGTACACTTTAGCTCTTGAACAGCTTTCTTAACCTCTCTCTTGGCTAGCTTATACCTTTCAAACTCACTCCATCACAATTTTTCTTCAAATCTCTAAAGAGTCTCGTTTGATCTTAATGGCAGTTTTTACCTCTTCATTCCACCATGATGTGTCCTTACATGGTGGAGCACCACCCCATGACTCACTAAGTACATCTTTAGCTACTCTTTAATTCAGTTAGCAATTTTATTCCATGTTATATTAGGATCATCTTGAGCTTTCCAATCTGTTTCATGTACTACTTGATCTACAAAAACTCCTTGGTTACCTTTTTTAGCCGCCACCACTTAATTTTAGGATCTAACTTATGTTTATTCTTTCTAAGTCTCCTTCTAAGCCGGACATTTAAAATTAAGAGTCTATGTTTACACTCTCACCCGGTATTACCTTACAATTCATACAACAGCCTCTATCTACTTTTCTAGTTAAAAAAAATCTATTTGGCTCGCACTTGATCCACTTCTAAAAGTGATCAAGTGAGACTCTCTCTTCCTGAACCAAGTATTTGCTAAGATCAAATCATATGACAAAGTAAAATCTAAAATCGAGTTACCTGATTCATTTCTTTTCCCAAAATAAAATCCTCCATGTACACTATCAAACCCATAACGACTAGTTCCTACATGCCCATTGAGGTCATCGCCTATGAAAAGCTTTTCTCTAATAGGTATGTCTTGTACAATCTCATCTAAATTCTCCCAAAATTGACGCTTACTGGAGTCATCAAGTCCTACTTGTGGTGCATAGACACTAATAATATTAAAAATCTCCCTACCTAAAATAAGTTTAATAGGTAAAATCCTATCACCCTTTCGCCTAACCTCCACTACATCCTCAATCAATTGTTTATCTATGATTACACCCATCCTATTATGATTTCTAGCTCTACCAGTATACCAAAGTTTATAACCCCAAGGCTCTATAATTCTAGCTTTTTCACCTACCCACTTAGTTTCCTGCACACACAAAATACTAACATTCCGCCTAACCAGAGCATCAACTAACTCTGCTAATCTACCTGTAAGAGAACCTATGTTCCATGATGCAAACCTAATCTTATATTCATGAGCTACATTTTTTACCCTCTCCCGTTCATAAAAGTGTGATAACCCTTTCTCATTGACACCACGTCCGGGCGCCAATGTGGCGCGTCATTTCTGGACGACAACCTAGCAACCCTTGCCAGCTTTTCACTACACTCGGGCTCCGATGTAGCGCGTTGCTCAGTAGGAGATGCCCCAATGAAATTAGTTTTTAGTTCGTGTTCATAGTATGTGACAATATTTTACGTTGGCTGTCACAGGCCTACTATAACCCTCCTCCTTTATCCTGGCATGGGACAGGTAGTGAACGGTGCACTGGCAGAGTTGTTTCATGTTCTTACAAGAAACAAAATGCTGTAGCCTTCTCAACCACCAAGGCAGAATATGTTGCGGCCGGGGCTTGTTGTACACAAGTTCTTTGGATGAAACATACTCTCCTTGACTATGATTTGCATTATGATCATATTAAGATATTTGTGATAATACTAGTACTATTCATATAACTAAAAATGCAAATCAACATAGTAAGACAACACACATAGAAATTCGATATCACTTTCTTAGAGATCATTATTGTTTGGTGGAAGAAATTCATGTAAAATTTTCTTGAATCAATAAAGAATTACAACGGATCAATACTCCGATTACAAGAGAGGGATGATGTTCATGCTTGAATCTCCCCTTTGTTTAGTGCTGGGTTCTTGATGTGACGGTGGAAAGGGAATCTTATTTTTCGTTGACCGGGTGAACGTCAGGACCTCTCGGGAATCCTCTCTTTGGATAGCGGACTGAGTAACACAGCTCCTGTTCACCAAGAATCTCAAAGAGATTGTAGGCAAAGACAAACTTGTACGCAATAAGTTGTTAGAAGAGTTGAACTCTCTCTTTCTTTTCAGTGAAGGTCTTGGTGCTTCTACAGCTCACAACTAAAATCTTTTTTTTACTCAGAACTTTCCGATCAACCGACCCCTTCTCCATAGCAAACGGGGCCATTTATAGAGGTTTCAAGGGTGAACATGTCCCCTAAAAAGCTCCATAATGGGGGTTAACTCCCTCATTACGTGGGCAGTGATTGACCCAGTAATGAGGGCGATTATAACCGAGACGCGGGTTTTGAACCTTGCGCCTTGTTGCTGAAGTAATATTGAGACGCAGGTTTCGACCCTTGCGTCTTGGTGCTGCAATAATGTTGAGACGCGGGTTTTTGACCATCGCGTCTTGCTACTACAATAATGCTGAGACGCGGGTTTCAACCTTCGCGTCTAGGTCTTTACGGTGCTGCTAAGATGCGAGTTTTGACCCTCGCGTCTTGGTGTTACAGTGATGGCTATGTTTAGCCCTGCGTCGGGTTTTGACCCTCGCGTCTTGGTGTTTCAGTGATGGCTATGATTAGCCCTGCGTCTGGAGTTTGGACTCTGCTTTTTGATGACTTGGCTTTAGTGATTTTTAACAGCCTACAGAACCCCCTCCAAAGTTTTTGATATTCTGCGGTTGACTGGGACGGATTTCAAAATACTTTAGACTCTGGCTGAATTCATACTTCTCATGATTGGACTGACGATCATTTGAGATGCCCTGAGCTTGATCTTATCTGGACTATGGTCTTCGTGAGTGTACTGTAGAACCCTTTGAAGCCGCCAGAAATGATCGCGGCGAGTGTCTAGATACGCAGTCTAGACCTCCCCAATGCTCTGAGATTGTTGTTAGTGTACTTTGAACCAGGGATGAACAGTCGTCTTCTTGTGCCAGTGTACCGTTGAATTGATTCGCAAAAGCAAAAATTGAATGCAAGTCTTGCAGACGCAAGGATCATGTTGCTTTAAAAGACACAGTCCTTACTTGGAGTGGGGACACCTCTATTAGTTTGCTGAAGAAACGCGGCTCTTGGAGGGATGCAGTCTTTGAAGTGAAGATGCAACTCTACTCTGTTGACCAGACGCAGCTTTAGCCTTGCTGAAGGGACGTGATTTTTGGAGGGACGCGATTTTTGTTAAACACGAATCCGTGTTTTGGGCGCGTTGCTGAAAATCACCTAGAGGGGGGGTGAATAGGTGATAATGCTAATCAATGCACAATTTAAAAATATGATGCAACAATCGCCCAAAATAAGACTAAGAGCCGAATACCCCGTAAAGGGTTCTGAACTCCTTCCTCCTGATTCCTCTTGAAATGAGTTAGAGGTGCACAATGCAACCTTGTTGTATGGGACTATGATTGACAAGATGAATGAAAACAAATGAATCTTGCAATGAAGATAGAGAGCAAGTAATAAGAGCAATGAAAATAGAGTAAGAATAAGAGTAAGTAAACCAAACGCAAACACCGAGAATTGTTATCGAGGTTCGAGCACCCAGCTCTACTTCCCTGCCTTCCCCAGAAGGATTCCAACCACTTCCACTATCACAAAGATGTTACAAATTCACCAGAGTACCCAACTCCACAATCTCAAGTACAAGCAATCTCTTAGTAGTCAAACCACAAACTCTCTCTTTGAAAAATTCTCTTCCCTTACAAAGGTCCTTAGAGAACAATGAGTAGGAATGAAGCTCTTGTGTGTAAGGAGAAAAGAAAAAGAAATCAGAGAGTTCTTGAAAACACTTCAGAAAATGAGAGAGAATTTCAGCACAAAAACCAAGAAACAAAGCTCTTTTGAATGCCTTAAACTTTTGAAACTTTTGCAAATTTTCTTGTAATTGATTGGTGGATGAACCTCTCCCCAAACACCCCTATTTATAGGAGAGGGCTAGGGTTTAGAGATAAAACATATTTAAGGCTAATCAGAAAGTATTAAAACCAAAACATGTCATTTAAACACACTTAAGTGAGAAAAGGACAAAAAATAAACTAGTTTAGGAAATAGCTGTTACTGTTCAAACGGCTACCTCGGTCGACCGGCCGGTCGACCGCTAGTTCAAAAAAAAAAAGAGCCGTTGCAGGCTGACGGTCGACCGCCCGGTCGACCCAAAAACAGAGAGCAGAAGTCTGTCAGTCAGGCAAGTCTCGGTCGACCGTCCGGGTCGACCGTGAAACGTGCACACTGACACGCACTGCTGCCAGAACCCCGTCGACTGGGTCGGCCGACCGGCTTGACCTGACATAGGGTCGGTCGACCCTGGCGGTCGACCGGCTCAGGTCAAAAGCCAAAACAAAAAACGGAATTTTGAGGAGAAATCTATTTTTGACAAAATAGTTTTGAATAGGGATATATATAATGGATAAAATGAGTTTGTAGGCTGAAGATTGTATACAAACATTTTTGTACATATTATAGGAAATATGTTTGGAAACAAGATGTGCGCAAAACGTGTGTGATAGAGCTTCAAACCTATTCACTATTCTTTAACAAAACTCTAAACTAAAAACAAATCTAATAAATTATCTTGAGCAAACTTGAAGTCTTGAGCCATGCAATGCCTTGCTAGAGCCTTCTCTTCTATGTTCCTTCCTTGATGTGCAAAACGCCTTCTTTGCTTCATGAACCTAGAAGTTCTTGCAATAGTTAAGCAATGGCTCCAAATATGGTACTAACCTGAAACTTATCTTAACAAACTAATTAGTACCAAATAGCTCTTATTTGTTTTGTTATCATCAAAACTCTAAACAAATGGAGAGTGTAACCTTTTGGGCCAACAATCCCCCCCTTTTTGATGATGACAAAACAAATAGGCTATAAACAAGAATATAGGGGAGGAGAAAGCTCCCCCTCAAATTATGCTATATTAAACAAAGAAAAATAATGTAATTTGTAATTTGCAAGTAAACATCATGATGTTGGCCCAAAGGCCTTCCACCCTAGTTTTGATGATGATTAACTCATGTAGTTATGTTTACTAATAATCTTGTATTGTTAAGTTTCAGATCATTAACCAAGATATTAGTTTGGTGATAGCTTCAACAAGAGGTGTTTGGAAGCTTATCATGGTGATTCCGGTGCCAAAGCTTAAAGATCATACCTTTGCACTCGGTGGATCGCGTTTGGGAGCAAGTCGTCTTGATGACTCAAAGACTTAGGTATCCTAGTTTAGATAGTGTGTTTAGATCCATTTGTAAAGATTAGTATAGTTTATATGCTCAAGTACACATACACACACATTTCATGATTTGGATTTTGGTTTTCATGAATAGTTTGATCAAAACAAGTTTACATGTTTTATATGTATATTAGATGTGCTCTATATACATACATGCTTATATGACTTATACAAACTTAGTTTGACGTACCTATTCATGTAGTTTTATGTTTGGTATAAAACATATTTTTTGAAACCAAGAACAAAAACTGTGATATATTTGTGAATGTATATTGGACCTATGTCCATATGCATCATGCTTAATAATGTTCAAATATCATGTTTTTGTATTTCTATAAAGTTTTAGGAAAATCAGATTTCCTATTGAAAAATCAAGTTTGATAAAATACAAGTTTTGGTTTTGATAAAATGGGCAAGACACAAAAATGAATTGATATGATTGATATATGTCTTAAAAAATTTTTATCACATGTTTATGTTTCAATATAAAATGTTAAAACAAGTTTTATAAAATTTTCAGAAAAAGATAAAAGATTTTTCCCAAATTTTCTGATCTTATTTTTGTGCTGACAGGCTGGTCGGTCGACCGGGACGGTCGACCGCACCAAGGGACGGTCGACCGCACCGGTCGACCGACGTGCACAGACTTGTGCACGTCTGCAGCACAGTGGTCCGGTCGACCGGACGGTCGACCGCTGCAGAGAGTTCTGCTCTCTGTTAGTTTGGGTCGACCGGGCGGTCGACCGGTAGCTCCAACGGGTCAAAATATGACAGTTGGCGGTCGACCGGCCGGTCGACCGTTGCCTGTCATAGCTGCCAGCTCAGCTCTAACGGCTAGTTTCTGTTTTGGCCTATATAAACCCCATCTCTTTGGGATTTTGGCCAAGGTTTTCAAGGAGAAAAATTCCAGACTTTCTCTAGTGTTTAAAAGAGTTTTAAAAGAGTTTTTAAGTCAAAAAAAGATTTCATCTTATTTGTTTTGGGTTTTTGGAAATCAAAGAAAGCTAGGGTTTTGGGAGATTGTTTTGTTTTTCGTTTTCTATCATTTATAAGTGATTTCCCAAGTAGATTTTCTTTGTTACTGGTTTCCAAAAACACCTTGTTTCCACACTTGAGCTATCACCTATCCTAATCTATTAGGATCTTATTTTTGTGGAAAAAGAAAAGAGAAAGAAAGAAAGATTGTGTTTGTGGTCTTTGTAACCACTTATTGTAAACCCTCCTTGCTTTTGTGAATCCCTCTTCGGTAGAGGTGATCGGAGTGGTATTGTTTTGGATCCCTCTTAGGTAGAGGTGATTGTGTTGGTTGTGAGCCTCTTCGTAAAGGTGGTTGTTGGTTGGTTGTTGGCCTCGGTGGAGGTTGTTGTTTGAGAGAGGAGTTTGGTACTCCTAGTGTTGTAACAAATCCTCTTCGGTAGAGGTTCCCTCGGTGGGAGATAGTGGATTGGAAATCCTACACGGTGGTGTAGGCGGGGATGTAGAGCAAGGTGCTCGAACCTCGAAACATATCTTGGTCTTTGCGATTGATCCATTGTCTCTCTAACTCTCTCTCATTTATATTATGCAAATCATCATACTTCATTCATATCATATTTGCTTGTGTTGAGCATATTTCATCTTGTCATATTTATTTGCTTGTGTTGTGCCTTGCTTAATCCATATTGCTATATCCTTGATTGCTTGGCTTGATTGTGTGTGCACATTGCTTGGATTGCTTGTGTGTGTGTGCCTAACTTATACTCATCCAACAAGAGCTTCACATAGCACCTCAACCCATTTAAAGGGGAATCAAGGGGAGTTAGTCCAGAGCCTCGCAAGGGGAATTCGGCTACACTTGTTGTATTGTATTAGTTTGTGCAACATTTGCATTAGCTTCCGTTTTTAGCGCACTTAGTTTTGCATTTAGTTTTAGATTAGCATTTACACCTATTCACCCCCCCTCTAGGTGTACTTTCAATTGGTATCAGAGCTAGTGCTCCTGATACTTAGGCTTAACATCCTAGGAGTGAGATCCATTTGCTTGCTAATCTATTGTTTGCATTTGCTTGTTTGCACACATTTAGTTTACCATGGCCTTCATGACCCCACCTATGTATGACCCTTCCAACATTCATGTTTGGAAGATTAGGATGACCGTTTATTTACAAACCCTAGGTCATAAAGTTTATCTTGCTATTGCAATCATATAGGGGCCAATGCTCAAGCCCTAGAGGCCATTAGAAGCACTTTATCTAAAGATTATCTTTTACGTGTTTCTAACCTTGATTCCGCTTTTGCAGTGTGGAACAAGTTAACAATAACCACCACCACCTCCGAGCTTCAAGTGCCAAACCAACCGGAGGAATCTAGTGGAGAATCCGATTCACAATGCTTCATGGTCCAAGGGAATGACTCCCTTGAGGTACATTCGGAACCCCACTTAGATAGTGATGATTGCTCTAGTTCTTCATGTGACAATTTTGATGCCCATGCTTTAAATGAAGAACTTTCTATTGTTTGTGAAAATTGCTTGAGAAATATAAGATTTTGCAAAAGAAAGTCTAGGAATTGAACAAGAAATAAGAGTTTGCATGCTAGACTTAACAATGTTTTGCAAGAGAAGGTTGAGGTCTATAATGAAAGGGATTCATTGAGATCTCAATTAGAACTTGCACTAAAAGAAAATAATTTTTTAAAGTCTAAAAATGATTGCCATGCTATTTTGAAGAAAATGAAAATTTGTCTTCAAAAGTTGATTTTGTTTTAAAAGAAAATGATTCTTTGAAAATTAAGATTGCTTCAATTTCTAAAGATTTAGAAATATGTTTAAAGAAAAATGTTGTTTTACAAAATAAGATAGATGCACATGTTTGCCATGCTAGGGTAGTTCCATCACCTAATGCATGTACCTCTTTTTCTAGGATTAATGATGATATTTGTTTGCTAAAGAAGAGTGTAGATTATTTGGGCTCCACTTTGAGCCAATGTGCCATGAATCATACACGCTTGGAATCCTTGGTTCGAAAGAAACAAGTTCCATACTTTATGCATGCACACCCTCCACGGCATACACATGCTCCTCACGGACACCATCAACACATGTATGCTCATGTGTACACTTGTACACATTGTGGTCGTACGGGCCACCTTGCTAAATTTTGCTATGATAGATTATATACTCCTAATTTAGCAAAGAATTTTGTTTGGGTTAGAGAAGGTACTAACCCCATGGACCCAAAAGAGTATGGGTACCAAAGACCACCCCTAAGAATTTTGATGTAGGTGTGGGCTCTCACATGACGTGAGAGTGATGGCACCTTGAAGTGGATGCGTTCCAAGCTTAAAGGAAATCATTTGGATGCATCACTTTCAAGGGAAGTTTTGGTGGAGAAGACCACCATGTTTTGGAGACAAGGAAAGTTGCTTCTTCGGTTTTGGTAACTATCCTAACTCCTCATTTATTGTTTACATGCTTTCAATATTCATGTTTATAGCATGTTTTTGATGTCTATGGATTAGTATGTTCATTCCATGTTTATTAGATCCTTGACATACATGTATAGTATTTGAGACACACTTGCTTATATGAACCCATATTTAGTGTTCTCACCTTTTGTTTAGCTATAATGTACATCATGAATCTAATACATGTGAATTTACATAGTAATCATGTTTTAGTTTTCTCATGATGATTTTTTTGTTGTTTTATGCTTTATGTGGTATAAACTAGTTTAGAGGTAGATTTTATCAAAACTTGCATGTATGCATGTACACATAGTGAGAACAAATTGACTTTTATATGTTTGCACTTGATGCTCATTTGTACCCACTATATGCATATGTATAAGCTAGTTTTGATGATTCCTTCATTTATACTTGCTATGCCTATTTTCATGTTTTTACTTCATGTATAGTATTTTGAATTCAAACCTAATAAATATACATGTATACCCATGAGTCTTTTGCCTTCATGCAAATACTTTTAATAGACTCATTTACGGTTGGGATATGTATGTATATTGTTAAATTTGGATGAATCATACATATACCTAGAAGTTTGATAAAAGAATTTTTGATGAATCTTTGCTTGTTTTATATAGCAAAATAATATTCGTGTTTGTTTTGATACTTCATGTTTTGAATATATGTTTAGATGTTAGTTTTCATTAAGACTAGGATTTATATTTGTACATATGATGGGCTACAAACAAATCTGTATATGTTTGGGATTGAATGCTTGTTTGTTCCCATTAGATGTGCTAGTATAGTCTAGTTTTGATGATTCATACATTTTAAACTTGCATTCCATTTTGGTATTTGTTTTTATGATTATGAGTTTTCATTTCATGTATATGTGTATTTTGCCAAACTTGAAGATATACATGTATACCCCTTGAGTCATTTGCCTTTCATGCAAATATCTATTATGGACTCAAAGTGTGTTTAAGGGATATGTATGTATACTTCGTGTGTTGACAAATCATACATATACCTTGAAAAGAATTGGTATCAAATTGTTTTAATGAAAAGCTAAATTTTCATACTTTTCATGCTTTTCATGTTTTCTTTGAATTAGTATTTAAACTTCACGTATATGTTTACCTTGTCCAAACTATTAGATATACATGAATATCCTTTTTTGAGCCACGTGCCTTCATGCATATATCCTTGTGGACTCATTTGTATCTTGGATATGTATGTATACTTTGGTTTGTATTAGACATACATATGCCTTGAAGATTAAATAATATTAATTTTTAGTTTTCTTGTTTAAAGGAATAATTGAACTTAATTGAACAAATTTTCATGATTGTGATCTCCATACTTGACTTGTACACTCACATTTATTATTTGCTCATGTTTTGTTTTCATGAGACATTTTTATGCTTAATTGGATTAGAGTGTTGATTATCATGTGGATTTCATTTTTATGAAAAATGATTTGTATTTATTCCTTACTTGAAGGATTTCGTACTAGTTAACAAAACTTTTCATTTAACTAGTTCATATTCTTCGTTATAATATGAGATATACACTTGACCCTATTCATTCAATTGGTATCATTGAACACTTTTAATTGGTATCTAATTTTCATACGTATATATACTTGTTTATGCTAAGCTTAAAAAAAAAAATTTCTATTGTTTGATTTGTTTTCAATTGGTATCATAACAAGCTTATGCATATGTTTAGTTGGTATTTCATAAAGGGGGAGAAAATTTGATGTTGTCTTTCAATTGGTATTTGATTTCCACTCCCTTGCTTTATGTTAAAATATAGTTTCAAATTGGTATCATATGTTTAAAAGAACACATTTCTCTTAATGATATCAAGATGTTTATGTTAAATGTTTTAAATTGGTATCTCAAAATTTTGTTTAAGAAAAACATATTTAATTTACATTGCCTATATGTGTATAAATTCATGTTGAGTGTATCTTGTATTGAAGAGCTTGACAACTCTTCCTTATGTGGTACACGTGTGTAGGGGGAGCTTCACATCTCCTTTTATGCATTACATATTTTGTGTTATGTGAATTAGGGCGTGTCTTCCTTTCTTCATGTAACTCATATGTGTAGGGAAGCTAACTTAGCGTCTTCCTCTTCATGAATGTATATAGCATATAACATTTATTAATCTTTGTTTATCTTCATTTGGTATCAAGATGCTTCATTGACATATTTTTAATTGATATCATGTTTGTAGTCACCCCTTATTGACTTTGTTTTTGTTTTAGACAAAAAGGGGGAGACCATTGTTTGCATTGTTTTGATTGACACAAAAAGGGGAGAAAAATTTTTACCCCTCATTTTATTTATAGTTTTTGAATGTTTACCCCTTTGTTGATGATTGACAAAAAGGGGGAGAATTATTTGTGAGTTTTATATATATGCATAGTTATGTTTTTTTTTTTTTTGCATATATTAGGTTTAATATAGTTTAATGTATGTTTATTGGTATCTAGAGCATCTAGAAAATGTTTATTTGTTAATTGGTATCTAGAGCATGCTTTGCTTTATATATTTCATTAGTATCTAGAACCTTTATTGTTTATGCATATTTGTGCATTCATGTTTTTAAGAGCCTTCATTGCATATTATTATGTTTATTTGGCTATGCATGAGTTAAGGGGGAGCTTCTTTGAAGCTTTATTTTAATCCATGCATATATAACTCCATGAGTTTTGTCATCATCAAAAAGGGGAGATTGTTGGCCCAAAGGCCTTCCACCCTAGTTTTGATGATGATTAACTCATGTAGTTATGTTTACTAATAATCTTGTATTGTTTAAGTTTCAGATCATTAACCAAGATATTAGTTTGGTGATAGCTTCAACAAGAGGTGTTTGGAAGCTTATCATGGTGATTCCGGTGCCAAAGCTTAAAGATCATACCTTTGCACTCGGTGGATCGCGTTTGGGAGCAAGTCTTCTTGATGACTCAAAGACTTAGGTATCCTAGTTTAGATAGTGTGTTTAGATCCATTTGTAAAGATTAGTATAGTTGATATGCTCAAGTACACATACACACACATTTCATGATTTGGATTTTGGTTTTCATTAATAGTTTGATCAAAACAAGTTTACATGTTTTATATGTATATTAGATGTGCTCTATATACATACATGCTTATATGACTTATACAAACTTAGTTTGATGTACCTATTCATGTAGTTTTATGTTTTGGTATAAAACATATTTTTTGAAATCAAAGAACAAAAACTGTGATATATTTTGTGAATGTATATTGGACCTATGTCCATATGCATCATGCTTAATAATGTTCAAATATCATGTTTTTGTATTTCTATAAAGTTTTAGGAAAATCAGATTTCCTATTGAAAAATCAAGTTTGATAAAAATACAAGTTTTGGTTTTTGATAAAATTGGCAAGACACAAAAATGAATTGATATGATTGATATATGTCTTAAAAATTTTTATCACATGTTTATGTTTCAATATAAAATGTTAAAACAAGTTTTATAGAATTTTCAGAAAAAGATAAAAGATTTTTCCCAAATTTTCTGATCTTATTTTAGTGCTGACAGGCTGGTCGGTCGACCGGGACGGTCGACCGCACCAAGGGACGGTCGACCGCACCGGTCGACCGACGTGCACAGACTTGTGCACGTCTGCAGCACAGTGGTCCGGTCGACCGGACGGTCGACCGCTGCAGAGAGTTCTTCTCTCTGTTAGTTTGGGTCGACCGGGCGGTCGACCGGTAGCTCCAACGGGTCAAAATATGACCGTTGGACGGTCGATCGGCCGGTCGACCGTTGCCTGTCAGAGCTGCCAGCTCAGCTCTAACGGCTAGTTTCTGTTTTGGCCTATATAAACCCCATCTCTTTGGGATTTTGGCCAAGGTTTTCAAGGAGAAAAATTCCAGACTTTCTCTAGTGTTTAAAAGAGTTTTAAAAGAGTTTTTAAGTCAAAAAAAGATTTCATCTTATTTGTTTTTGGGTTTTTGGAAAATCAAAGAAAGTTAGGGTTTTGGGAGATTGTTTTGTTTTTCGTTTTCTATCATTTACAAGTGATTTCCCAAGTATATTTTCTTTGTTGCTGGTTTCCAAAAACACCTTGTTTCCACACTTGAGCTATCACCTATCCTAATCTATTAGGATCTTGTTTTTGTGGAAAAAGAAAAGAGAAAAGAAAGAAAGATTGTGTTTGTGGTCTTTGTAACCACTTAATGTAAACCCTCCTTGCTTTTGTGAATCCCTCTTCGGTAGAGGTGATCGGAGTGGTATTGTTTTGGATCCCTCTTAGGTAGAGGTGATTGTGTTGGTTGTGAGCCTCTTCGGTAGAGGTGGTTGTTGTTGGTTGTTGGCCTCGGTGGAGGTTGTTGTTTGAGAGAGGAGTTTGGTACTCCTAGTGTTGTAACAAATCCTCTTCGGTAGAGGTTCCCTCGGTGGGAGATAGTGGATTGGAAATCCTACACGGTTGTAGGCGGGGATGTAGAGCAAGGTGCTCGAACCTCGAAACATATCTTGGTCTTTGCGATTGATCCATTGTCTCTCTAACTCTCTCTCATTTATATTGTGCAAAGCATCATACTTCATTCATATCATATTTGCTTGTGTTGAGCATATTTCATCTTGTCATATTTATTTGCTTGTGTTGTGCCTTGCTTAATCCATATTGCTATATCCTTGATTGCTTGGCTTGATTGTGTGTGCACATTGCTTGGATTGCTTGTATGTGTGTGCCTAACTTATACTCATCCAACAAGAGCTTCACATAGCACCTCAACCCATTTAAAGGGGAATCAAGGGAGTTAGTCCAGAGCCTCGCAAGGGGAATTCGGCTACACTTATTGTATTGTATTAGTTTGTGCAACATTTGCATTAGCTTCCGTTTTTAGCGCACTTAGTTTTGCATTTAGTTTTAGATTAGCATTTACACCTATTCACCCCCCTCTAGGTGTACTTTCACATGAAACCAAAAACATAAACATCATGAGATATAAAACCCTTGCAAAACACTTAAACACAAATTACAAGAATTCATGAAAACACATCAAAAACTAAAAACATATTTAAACTCATATGGAACCAAAACCATATGAACTCATATAACCATACATAAACTCATTCTCCCCCTTTTTGTCACACATCAAAAAGGGTTAAGAAAATATTTTTATTCAATAACACAAACATTAAGTTCACCACAAATGAATGAAAATCTAGCAAAATCAAGTGGTTTAGTGAAAATGTCGGCAAGTTGCAAATTCGTAGAACATAATCAATATCTATATCTCCTTTCTCAAAATGATCTCTAAGAAAGTGATATCTAATCTCAATGTGCTTGGTCTTACTATGTTGATTTGCATTCTTAGTCATATGTATAGTACTAGTATTATTACAAATATTTTTATATGGTTATAATGCAAATCATAATCAAGGAGAGTATGTTTCATCCAAAGGACTTGTGCACAACAAGCCCCCCGGCAACATACTCCGCCTCGGCGGTTGAGAGAGCTACGGAATTTTGTTTCCTAGAGGACCATGAAATAAGACAATTACCAAGAAATTGACATGTCCCACTAGTACTCTTTCTATCTACTCTACAACCCGCATAGTCGGCATCCGAATAACTCGTCATTGAGAAATCTCCGTTTTCGGATACCATAGACCCATTCCAATCGTTCCCTTAATATAACTAATAATGCGTTTTACCGTAATAAGATGGGACTCTTTGGGACACGATTGAAATCTAACACAAAGACACACACTAAACATGATGTCCGGCCTACTTGCCGTTAAATACAAAAGACTTCCTATCATGCTTCTATATAATTTAATATCAACATTTTTACCTTGGTCATCTTTATCAAGCTTGGTGGTAGTTGCCATGGGAGTGTTGCAAACCTTTGAGTCTTCAAGTCCAAACCTCTTTACGAGTTCCTTTGCGTATTTGGCTTGACATATGAAGTTCTCATCTTGCAATTACTTGATTTGGAGTCCAAGAAAGAAATTAAGCTCACCCATTGAAGACATTTCAAATTCACATTGCATAACCTTTTCAAATTCCTTGCATAAAGACTCATTAGTAGAACCAAAAATTATATCATCAACATAAATTTGCACAATTAAAATTTCATTATCAACATGCTTAGTGAATAGTGTTGTATCTACTTTGCCTTTAATAAAATCATTTGAAATGAGAAAACTAGAAAGCCTTTCATACCAAGCTCTTGGAGCTTGTTTCAATCCATACAAAGCTTTATCAAGTTTAAAAACAAAATTAGGATGAACATGATCAACAAAACCTGGAGGTTGTTCAACATAAATTTCTTCATTTATAAAACCATTCAAAAATGCACTCTTCATATCCATTTGAAAAAGTTTAAAATTTTTGAAAGATGCAAAAGCTAGTGTCATCCGTATGGCTTCAAGCCGTGCTACGGGTGCAAAGGTCTCCTCAAAGTCAATTCCCTCAACTTGAGTGTAACCTTGGGCCACTAACCTAGCTTTATTCCTAATCACATTTCCGGACTCATCCATCTTATTCCTAAAGATCCACTTAGTACCAATTATTGGTCTATCGTGGGCTTAGGAACAAGGTGCCAAACTTGGTTGCGCTCAAATTGATTGAGTTCCTCTTGCATGGCTAGCAACCAATATGAGTCCGCCTCGGCTTCGAGGATGCTTTTGGGTTCAAAATGAGAAATGAAAGCAAAGTTACCACATAGGTCATGGAGTTTGGAGCGAGTTGTTACCCCTTTAGATGCATCACCTAAGATGAGCTCATTGGGATGATTTGTGGCATATCTCCAAGCTTTAGGAAGCGGTTGAGAGCTTTCCTCTTTATCCTCTTGAACGTCACCAATTGGTTCTTGCTTATCATCTTTAGCGGGTGAGTCCTTCAAGGATAGTCTCTCCATGTCTTCACCTAATGGGTCAATCTCTACAACATTCTCAACAACCACATTAGATTCTTCAAATTTAACATGCATGGATTCTTCAATGGTAAGAGAAGATCTATTGAATACTCTATAAGCTTTACTAGTTGTAGAATATCCAACAAAGATTGCTTCATAAGCCTTAGCATCAAATTTACCCAAGTTATCTTTAGTGTTCAAAACAAAACACTTGCATCCAAAAACTTTGAAATATGCAACATTAGGTTTTTCTAGAATGATACATTTCAAAAGATGTTTTGGAAGAATTTTTACATAAATAAATACGATTTGATATATAGCATGCGGTGTTTACGGCCTCGGCCCATAGATATTGAGGGAGGTCATACTCACTTATCATTGTCCTAGCCATCTCTTGAAGTGTTCTATTTTTCCTTTCTACAACTCTATTTTGTTGTGGAGTTCTAGGACAAGACATTTCATGCTTAATTCCCTTTTCATCACAATAAGTCATGAAGAGTTGGTTAACAAACTCACCACCTCTATCACTCCTTATTCTCAAAATCGAAAAACCTTTTCTTTTTCAACTCTTTTTTGGAAAATCTTAAAATGAGAAAAAGTTTGATCTTTGTGTTCCAAGAAGAAAACCCAAGTGAAACGGGAAAAATCATCAACTAAAACAAATGCAAATCTACTACCATTTAAGCTCTTAGTTTTAGTAGGTCCAAAAAGATCCATATGAATTAATTCTAAAGGCCTAGTTGACATGATATCCTTGATTGGTTTGAAGGAAGACTTGGTTTGTTTCCCAAGTTGGCATACACCACAAATGCGGTCTTTCTCAAACTTCAAGCAAGGAATACCCTTCACCAATTCCTTTGAATTAATCCTAGAAAGATGGTCAAAAGATGCACGTCCTAATCTTCTATGCCAAAGCCAAGAATTTTCATCAAAAGCATTTAAGCATTTAGTGGAACATTCCACATTAAGCATGTCAATGATATAAACATTATCATCACGAAAACCGGTGAGAATACAATCATTGGTTTTAACATCAAAGATTTTGCAAGAAGAATCATCAAAAACAACCTTAAGTCCACGGTCACAAAATTGACTAATGCTAAGCAAATTATGCTTCAAACCATCAACAAGTACAACATTTTCTATAATGGGAGATGCACCAATTTGAATGTTACCTATACCGATGATAGTGCCTTTGGAGTCATCCCCGAAGGTGACGGAGCCACCTTCCACGTACCTTGATAGGGTTGTAAAGTTATTGATGTCCCACGTCATGTGTCTTGAACAACCACTATCAAGGTACCACCGCTCCCTACGTCTTGGAGCCTTGGTGTGTACCTACATCAAATAATTTAGGACTTGATTTTGGTACCCACATTTTCTTGGGTCCTAAAGAGTTAGTTTCATTAACCCAAACAAGATTATTTGATCTATTTACTTGGTCATAACAAAATTTAGCCAAATGTTCATTCTTACCACAATATGTGCATCTATACACTCTACCATATTTAAAAGCATAGTGAGTGTGTAATTTGTGAGCATGAGAATTGTGAGCATGAAAAGATTTAGCATGAGAAGTGTTATGTGTAGTGTGAGCATGAGAAATCTTAACATGTGAATCTTTAGCATGAGAGGTGTACTTTTTAGAAAACATTTCTTCAAGTTTCTTAGTGTTAAAAGCACAATCCTTTAAAGTCTTTTCAAAAACAACAATTCTAGTTTTTAAAGAAGAAATTTCTTTTTCATCAATCTTAGGAAATTTTGCTTTACAAGCAACTTTGTAAGCACTAAATTCATTTTGGGTAGAATGAGATTTGAAGAAATTTCATCTTTTCTTTAGAAATATAGCAAGTTGATTTTTAAGAAAAGCAACTTCCTTTTGAAAAACACCTAGAGGGGGGTGAATAGGTGTGAATGCTAATCAAATGATCTTTTTAAACTTTAATTAAATGAGTGATGCAACGATCTCTCAAAACACGACTAAGAGCCGAATACCCCTTGCGAGGTTCTGAACTCCTTCCTCCCAATTCCCCTAGATATGGGTTAGAGGTGCGCAATGCAATCGTGTTGTATTGAGGTGTGATCGATCAATGCCAAGTATGATGATGAGAAATGAAGTGCACACAATGTAACACAACAAGTATAGCAAGTAAAGTAAACAAGACAAGATTGCACAAGTAGAGGGTTAGTTCTCAAGCAAATAATTCAAGACAATATAAAGCAAGAGAAATGTAAAGCAAGAATAACGCAAAGGCAATCGCAAACAAGATGATTTGTTTCGAGGTTCGAGCACACTTGCTCTAGTCCCCGCCTTCACCTCCGTGAAGGGTTTCTACTATCCACCGAGGATGCCTTTACAATTGGTCTACCGAAGACCGAGCACCGAGCTCCACCGAATACAAAGGACCTCTACCGAAGAGGTTGCTCCACAAGAAGGAATTACAAGAACAAAGTGATCACAACTTGATCACTACACTTTTTCTCAATCTTTTACAAACACTCTCACTTCAATTTACAACTTCACTATAGAATGAGTATAGGATTTTTGGCTCTATGAAGTGTGGTGAGAAAACTTCAGTTGTAGAGTGATATAGAGAATCAAACACAACTGAAAAACAATCTTGAAAGAGTGGGAATTGAAAGCTTCAAACTATTTTTCTTTTCTCTTTTGAAAACAACAAAACTTGAGGAATTTTTCTAAGTGGTATGAAGGAGAGACTTCTCCTCTATTTATAGGGTTGAAAATAAGTTAAAAACATTTTCTTTTCACCTAATTCAACCTGCAAAAGCACCCCAACAACTCTCCAAAAGTCTGTTAAAACAGAAAAGAAAACAGATTTTCAGAAAATCCCAAAGAGGAAAGAGCCGTTGCTATTTTGCAGGCTTGGCGGTCGACCGTCCGGTCGACCGCCAGGCCAGCTGGAAGTAGCCGTTGGCTCCCGGTCGACCGGTCCGGTCGACCGACCCAAAAGGAGGAAACACAGTTTCCTTCTTCCGGTCGACCGGTCCGGTCGACGAAAATTCCCGAGAGCAGGATGCTCTCTGTCGGTCGACTGGTCCGGTCGACCGACGGACATGCACAAACAGTGCATGTCCAGGCACAGCGCCGGTCGACGGGCCGGTCGACCGATGTTGCCTGACACTGAAAAAACAGGGCTGTTTTGAGTTAGAAAAATTTTGATAATATTTTAAGAATACATATAGCTAAGTATTATGCAGAAAATAGTTTATACACATGTTTTAAACAAGTTTTTCAGGATATAAAGCTTTGGTACATGTATATATAAACTAAGGCATAAAACTTAGAAATAACCATTTTCAAAAACTATTTTCAAAACATAGGAAATACATGAAACAAATGGTGTGCAAATCCTAGAGCCAAATTTCCTATATTCAAACTTTAACATACTAAACTTACAAACTTCTAAAGGACTTCAAAGCTATTCTTCAAGGTGGGCTATCTTCACTTGATCTTCAATATTGCAACTTGAGCCCAAATTGAATTGTCTTGAGTCCAAGAGCCTTGTATTTGAGTGAGAGTACTTCTAGTATGATAATAAACCTGAAACACACTTAAACAACAATTGTTATTAGTACAAATAACTAATATGTTTTGTAATCATCAAAATACACTAAACAAGGGTGATTGTAACCTTGGGCCAACAATCTCCCCTTTTTGATGATGACAAAAAATATAGGTTATTGAAACAAATAAAGGAGGAAAAGCTTGGAAAGCTCCCCCTCAAATAATGCTATGTATTTATCATGAATATGAAAAGCTATGTAAGCATACATAAAGCATTTAACAAACACAATAGTTTATGTCCAAAACTCAAATAAACACAAACTTTCTTTTTCTTCATGAAATGAAACTCAAATAGTATCAAACTTAGAAACTTAAACACTTATTTTCCAAATATCAACAAACGACTTATTCTCCCCCTTTTTGTCATACATCAAAAAGGGTTAAAAACAAAATTTTAATTTTAAGAATCTATAATACAAACATTCAACTCACCACAAATAAATGAAAATCTAGCATAATCTAGAGGTTTAGTAAAAATATCGGCAAGTTGAAAATCGGTAGAAACATATTCAATAACAATATCACCTTTCACATAATGATCTCTAAGAAAGTGATACCTAATGTCAATGTGTTTGGTTTTACTATGTTGATTTGCATTCTTTGTCATGTGAATAGTACTAGTATTATCACAAAATATTTTAACATGATCAAAGTGTAAATCATAGTCAAGGAGAGTATGTTTCATCCAAAGAACTTGTGCACAACAAGCTCCGGCCGCAACATACTCCGCCTCGGCGGTTGATAGGGCTACCGAATTTTGCTTTTTGGAAGACCAAGATACAAGACAATTACCTAAGAATTGACATGTTCCACTTGTGCTCTTCCTATCTACCCTACAACCCGCATAGTCGGCATCCGAAAAACTCTTCATTTCAAATAATCCGGTTTTAGGATACCATAAACCCATTTCAATAGTGCCCTTAAGGTATCTAATTATGCGTTTAACCGCAATTATGTGAGACTCTTTAGGACAAGATTAAAAACGTGCACAAAGACAAACGGAAAACATAATATCCGGCCTACTAGCCGTTAAATAAAGCAAGCTACCAATCATGCTTCTATAAAGTTTAATGTCTACACTTTTACCTTGTTCATCCTTGTCAAGCTTTGTAGTTGTTGCCATGGGAGTTTTGCTTACTCTTGATCCTTCAAGCCCAAACCTTTTGATTAGTTCCTTTGTGTACTTGGCTTGATTGATGAAGATCCCATCCTTCCTTTGCTTGATTTGGAGTCCAAGGAAATAGTTGAGTTCTCCCATCATAGACATTTCGAATTCATCCTTCATGCATGATTCAAAAGCTTTGCAAAGAGATTCATTAGTAGAACCAAAAATAATATCATCTACATAAATTTGCACAATAAGAATGTCATTTTCTACATGTTTTGTAAACAAGGTTGTATCAATTTTACCTTTCTTAAAACCATTTGAAATCAAAAAGGAGGAAAGTCTTTCATACCAAGCCCTAGGAGCTTGTTTTAAACCATAAAGAGCTTTATCTAATTTAAAAACAAAATCCGGATGTGTAGGATCAACAAACCCGGGGGGTTGTTCAACATACACCTCCTCTTCAATAAATCCATTTAGAAAAGCACTTTTAACATCCATTTGAAATAATTTGAAATCTTTATATGAGGCAAATGCTAATGTCATCCGTATGGCTTCAAGCCGTGCTACGGGTGCAAAGGTTTCTTCAAAATCGATCCTTCGATTTGAGTGTAACCTTGGGCAACTAACCTAGCCTTGTTTCTAACTACATTACCCGATTCATCCACTTATTCTTAAAGATCCACTTAGTACCAATTGTTGGTCTATCGTGGGGCCTAGGAACAAGGTGCCAACTTGGTTGCGCTCAAATTGATTGAGTTCCTCTTGCATGGCTAGCAACCAATATGAATCGGCCTCGGCTTCGAGCACATTTTTGGGTTCTATGTGTGAAATAAATGCAAAGTGGCCACAATAATCTTGAATTTAGAGCGAGTAGTTTCCCCTTTTGATACTTCACCTATGACGAGGTCCTTGGGATGATGTGGATTGTATCTCCAATCCTTTGGTAGTGGTTGAGTAGGCTCCATCTCATGTGTTTGATTTTCATTCCCTTGTGCCTCTTCCACTTTAGCATTGCTTCCTTCATCATCCTTTGGTTTGTCTCCCATAATAGAAGCATCCTCCAAGGTCACTTTCTCCATGCCTTCATCCAATGCATCTATCTCTACAACATTCTTAACAAACTTGTTAGATTCCTCAAACTTAACATGAATAGACTCTTCAATAGTCAAAGATGATCTAATGAAAACTCTATAAGCTTTACTAGTGTTTGAGTAACCTACAAAATAGCCTCATAAGATTTAGGATCAAATTTTCCCAAATTATCTTTTGTATTTAAAACAAAACATTTGCATCCAAAAACTTTAAAATAGGAAATATTAGGTTTCTAGAAAAATACATTTCAAAAGAAGTTTTAGTAGTATTTTTACACAAGAAAACACGATTAGATATGTAGCATGATGTATTTACGGCCTCGGCCACAAATAATGTGGTAGACCATATTCACTTAGCATTGTCCTAGCCATCTCTTGTAATGTTCTATTTTTCCGCTCAACTACTCCATTTTGTTGTGGAGTTCTAGGACAAGAAAGTTCATGCTTTATTCCATGTTCATCACAAAAAGTGGTAAAGGGTTGGTTAATGAATTCACCTCCTCTATCACTTCTTATTCTCAAAATCAAAGAATCCTTTTCTTTTTCAACTCTTTTCTTAAAAGTTTGGAAATACGAAAATGCTTGGTTTTTGTGTTCAAGAAAGAAAACCCATGTAAATCTTGAAAAATCATCAACCAAAACATAAGCAAATCTATTCCCACTTAGACTTTTGGTTTGTGTTGGGCCAAATAGATCCATATGGATTAATTCCAAAGGACGTGATGTCATGATATCCTTAATTGACTTGAAAGAAGACTTAGTTTGTTTCCCAAATTGACATGCGTCACAAACTCGGTCCTTTTCAAAATTCAAGCAAGGAATACCTTTCACCATTTCCTTTGAATTTAATCTAGAAATATGATCAAAAGAAATATGCCCTAATCTCCTATGCCACAACCAAGAGTCATCATCGAGGGCTTTCAAACAAGTAATATTACAAGACATGTTCAACATATCAATCATATAAACATTACTTTCACGAAAACCGGAAATACACAAACATTAGAAATTCTATCAATAACTTTACAAGTAACATTATGAAAAACTACATCAAAACCTTTATCACAAAGTTGACTAACACTTAAGAGATTATGCTTGAGGCCATCAACTAAAACTACATTTTCAATTAAAGGAGAGGTGCCAAGTTTTACATTACCAATACCGATGATTTTACCCTTGGCGTCATCTCCGAAGGTGACGGTGCCACCTTCATGATATCTTGATAGGGTTGCAAAGTTGTTGATGTCCCAAGTCATGTGCCTTGAGCAACCGCCATCAAGATACCACAAACCTCTACGTCGTTGGGCTTTGGAAAGTACCTACATCATTTAAAACAATAGTTGACTTTGGTACCCAAACTTTCTTGGGTCCTTGAAAGTTAGTGTTACGAACCCAAACATTATGATGTGATGCACTTAGTCTATCATAACAAAAATTAACTAAGTGTCCTTTCCGCCCACAATGTGAACATGAGTACACTTTTCTATACATGAAAGCATGATGTGTAGTGTGAGCATGTTTTGGGGTTTTGCCATGTTGTTTAGGTTGTGTAGCATGAACATGAACATGAGCATTTTTCTTGGGGCTTGCTTCTTAGGAAACATAGCCTCAATTTTCTTCTTGTTAAATTCACAATTTTTCAAAACAACACTTAATGAATCTAATCTCTCCTTAAGCATAGAAACTTCATTAGAATCAATTAGTGGGGCCTTACCTTTGCAAGAAATCTTATATTTTTCAAAATCATTTTTAGTAGTGGTCAAGTTGGAAACCAAATCATCCTTTTCTTTTGTAAGAGTAAAAACTTGATGACTTAAAGATTCATTTTCCTTTTTCATTTTTAAATACTTTTTCTTCAAGAAATCATAATTTTGTGATAACTCAACAAAAGCTTCTCCTAGTTCATCCATGGAGAGTTCATCATCAAAAGGGGTGGAAGGGGTTACCTTGCTTGTGCTTTCATTGGCCATGAAGCACATGTTGGCGGTGTCAATCTCTTCTTCGGATTCGGTCTCCGAATCCCAAGTTGCCTTCATAGCCTTCTTCTTGTAAGGCTTCTTTGAAGTGGAAGGCTTTGCTTTTTCCGGACACTCCGCCACAATGTGTCCCGGTTTTTGGCAATTGAAGCATATGATCTTTCTTTCTTCTTTGCCTCCTTGCCATCTCCTTCTACCTTGGTACTTCGCCTTGTTGTACATCCTCCGGACATTCTTAACAAGGAGTGAGAGCTCCTCATCATCTTCTTCTTCATCATCTTCATCGGAGTGTGTAGCTTGACTCTTGAAGGCGATGGTCTTCTTCTTGGTAGGGGCCATGTCCTCCCTTGCTTTCCTTTCCATCTCATGGGTTTTGAGGTTCCCAATGAGACCTATGAGCTCCATCTCTTCATTGTCGTTGAGTTCCTTCAAGGTTGTAGCTTTAACTTCCCATGAAGGAGGAAGAGCCCGGATGATCTTCCTTAATCTTTGATCATTGTTGATATCTTCACCTAAGAGAGAGAGTCCATTAGTAATCTTGGTAAATCTTGTAACCATATCATCTATGGTTTCATTTTCTTGCATGCAAAATGTTTCATATTGAGACCGAAGAAGGTCAATCTTAGCCTTCTTTACTTGTGAGGTCCCCTCATGTGTGACTATCAAGTGTGACCAAATCTCATATGCGGATTTGCAATGTATAACCCTAGATATGTCATCATCATTAAGGGCTTGTAGAAGTGCATAGTGAGCTTTGGCATTGGCATCGAATTCCTTAGTCTCTATTCGGACCAAGTGGATTCGTCACCGGGGGGTACACTAAAGGACTTAGTCACGGCCTTTGCAACTCGGCTACCTAGAGATTGCAAAAACACGGTCATCTTAACTTTCCATATGGGAAAGTTAAGTCCATCAAACTTAGGAGGGGTTTTAATTCCATCGGCCATTTTTACTATATGAGTATGAATGAAATGATTAGCAAATTAGGATCTTCTCTAAGGTGGTTAAACCAAATCCTAGAGTCCAAGCTCTGATACCAATTGAAAAACACCTAGAGGGGGGTGAATAGGTGTGAATGCTAATCAAATGATCTTTTTAAACTTTAATTAAATGAGTGATGCAACGATCTCTCAAAACACGACTAAGAGCCGAATACCCTTGCGAGGTTCTGAACTCCTTCCTCCCAATTTCCCTAGATATGGGTTAGAGGTGCGCAATGCAATCGTGTTGTATTGAGGTGTGATCGATCAATGCCAAGTATGATGATGAGAAATGAAGTGCACACAATGTAACACAACAAGTATAGCAAGTAAAGTAAACAAGACAAGATTGCACAAGTAGAGGGTTAGTTCTCAAGCAAATAATTCAAGACAATATAAAGCAAGAGAAATGTAAAGCAAGAATAACGCAAAGGCAATCGCAAATAAGATGATTTGTTTCGAGGTTCGAGCACACTTGCTCTAGTCCCCGCCTTTACCTCCGTGAAGGGTTTCCACTATCCACCGAGGATGCCTTTACAATTGGTCTACCGAAGACCGAGCACCGAGCTCCACCGAATACAAAGGACCTCTACCGAAGAGGTTGCTCCACAAGAAGGAATTACAAGAACAAAGTGATCACAACTTGATCACTACACTTTTTCTCAATCTTTTACAAACACTCTCACTTCAATTTACAACTTCACTATAGAATGAGTATAGGATTTTTGGCTCTATGAAGTGTGGTGAGAAAACTTCAGTTGTAGAGTGATATAGAGAATCAAACACAACTGAAAAACAATCTTGAAAGAGTGGGAATTGAAAGCTTCAAACTATTTTCTTTTCTCTTTTGAAAACAACAAAACTTGAGGAATTTTTCTAAGTGGTATGAAGGAGAGACTTCTCCTCTATTTATAGGGTTGAAAATAAGTTAAAAACATTTTCTTTTCACCTAATTCAACCTGCAAAAGCACCCCAACAACTCTCCAAAAGTCTGTTAAAACAGAAAAAGAAAACAGATTTTCAGAAAATCCCAAAGAGGAAAGAGCCGTTGCTATTTTGCAGGCTTGGCGGTCGACCGGTCCGGTCGACCGCCAGGCCAGCTGGAAGTAGCCGTTGGCTCCGACCCAAAAGGAGGAAACACAGTTTCCTTCTTCCGGTCGACCGAAAATTCCCGAGAGCAGGATGCTCTCTGTCGGTCGACTGGTCCGGTCGACCGACGGACATGCACAAACAGTGCATGTCCAGGCACAGCACCGGTCGACCGGCCGGTCGACCGATGTTGCCTGACACTGAAAAAACAGGGCTGTTTTGAGTTAGAAAAATTTTGATAATTATTTTAAGAATACATATAGCTAAGTATTATGCAGAAAATAGTTTATACACATGTTTTAAACAAGTTTTTCAGGATATAAAGCTTTGGTACATGTATATATAAACTAAGGCATAAAACTTAGAAATAACCATTTTCAAAAACTATTTTCAAAACATAGGAAATACATGAAACAAATGTGTGTGCAAATCCTAGAGCCAAATTTCCTATATTCAAACTTTAACATACTAAACTTACAAACTTCTAAAGGACTTCAAAGCTATTCTTCAAGGTGGGCTATCTTCACTTGATCTTCAATATTGCAACTTGAACCCAAATTGAATTGTCTTGAGTCCAAGAGCCTTGTATTTGAGTGAGAGTACTTCTAGTATGATAATAAACCTGAAACACACTTAAACAACAATTGTTATTAGTACAAATAACTAATATGTTTTTAATCATCAAAATACACTAAACAAGGGTGATTGTAACCTTGGGCCAACACCTTTTCCAATTTAGAGCATTCAATCTTTTTATTATCATATGTTTCTGAAAGTTCAACAAAGGCATGAACAAGAACTTCTTTACTTAATTCATCATCTTCATCATCAAGAGGTTGAGGGGTTACCTTTGGTGTGTTTGCCATGAAACACATATTCGCTATATCCGCCTCTTCCTCGGACTCGCTTTCTGAATCCCAAGTTGCCTTGTACGCTTTCTTTTCTTCCGTTTTCTTTGGCTTGAAGGAGGAGGTCATCTTCTTCTTGAACTCCGGGCAATCGGCCATGATATGTCCGGGTTTTCGGCAATTGTAGCATATTTCTTCTCTCCTCTTTTCCTTCAAATTTCCTTCGGAAGTTGAGCTTGTTCCTCCGGTACATTCTCTTCACATTGCGAACAAGTAGTGATAGCTCCTCATCTTCTTCTTCATCTTCTTCATCGTCTTCAAGAGTGGATGAAGACTTGAAGGCTATGGATTTCTTCTTTAGTGGAGCGGCCTCTTCTCTTGCTTTCTTTTCCATCTCATGGGTTTTTAGGTTCCCAATGAGACTAATGAGGTCCATTTCATCCTTGTCGTTCAATTCTTTCAAGGTGGTGGCCTTTATCTCCCATGATGTAGGAAGAGCCCGAATCACTTTTCGCACCTTTTGATCATTAGAAATATCATCACCTAAAGAAGAAAGAGCATTGGTGATTTTAGTAAACCTTGTAATCATGCAATCAATGGATTCATCATCAATCATTTTAAAGTATTCATATTGGGACCTTAAGAGATCTATCTTAGCTCTCTTAACTTGTGAAGTCCCCTCGTGTGTGACCAATAAATGTTGCCAAATCTCATAGGCGGATTGGCAATGAATTACTCGTGTAAGGTCATCCTCATTCAAGGCGGTTAATAGGGAATTTTGGGCCTTGGAGTTAGCCTCATATTCTCTAAAGGTGAAGTCGGTCCAAGTGCTCTCATCACTATCGGGTACAACATAGGGTTTGGTCAAGGATTTAGCAACTAAGCTACCTAAGGATTGTAAAAAGATAGTCATCTTAACCTTCCAAATAGGGAAATTGAGTCCATCAAATTTAGGAGGGGTTTTGATGTTATCGGCCATGTTTACTAGTGAATGAATGTAAGAATGCAAATGTTGATTAGCAAGTTTTAAGGATCTCTCTATGGATGTTAAGCCAAAACCTAGAGTCCAAGCTCTGATACCAATTGAAAATCACCTAAAGGGGGGGTGAATAGGTGATAATGCTAATCAATACACAATTTAAAAATATGATGCAACAATCGCCCAAAACAAGACTAAGAGTCGAATACCCCGTAAAGGGTTCTGAACTCCTTCCTCCTGATTCCTCTTAAAATGAGTTAGAGGTGCACAATGCAACCTTGTTATATGGGACTATGATTGACAAGATGAATGAAAACAAATGAATCTTGCAATGAAGATAAAGAGCAAGTAATAAGAGCAATGAAAATAGAGCAAGAAATAAGAGCAAGTAAACCAATGCAAACACCGAGAATTGTTATCGAGGTTCGAGCACCCAGCTCTACTTCCCCGCCTTCCCCAGAAGGATTCCAACCACTTCCACTATCACAAAGATGTTACAAATTCACCGGAGTACCCAACTCCACAATCTCAAGTACAAGCAATCTCTTAGTAGTCAAAAGACCACAAACTCTCTCTTTGAAAAATTCTCTTCCCTTACAAAGGTCCTTAGAGAACAATGAGTAGGAATGAAGCTCTTGTGTGTAAGGAGAAAGAAAAGAAATCAGAGAGTTCTTGAAACACTTCAGAAAATGAGAGAGAATTTCAGCACAAAACCAAGAAACAAAGCTCTTTTGAATGCCTTAAACTTTTGAAACTTTTGCAAATTTTTCTTGTAATTGATTGGTGAATGAACCTCTCCCCAAACACCCCTATTTATAGGAGAGGGCTAGAGTTTAGAGATAAAACATATTTAAGGCTAATCAGAAAGTATTAAAACCAAAACATGTCATTTAAACACACTTAAGTGAGAAAAGGACAAAAAATAAACCAGCTTAGGAAATAGCCGTTACTGTTCAAACGGCTACCTCGGTCGACCGGCCGGTCGACCGCTAGTTCAAAAAAAAAAAAGCCGTTGCAGGCTGACGGTCGACCGCCCGGTCGACCCAAAAATACAGAGAGCAGAAGTCTGTCAGTCAGGCAAGTCTCGGTCGACCGTCCGGGTCGACCGTGAAACGTGCACACTGACACGCACTGCTGCCAGAACCCCGGTCGACTGGGTCGGCCGACCGGCTTGACTTGACATAGGGTCGTCGACCCTGGCGGTCGACCGGCTCAGGTGAAAAGCCAAAACAAAACGGAATTTTGAGGAGAAATCTATTTTTAACAAAATAGTTTTGAATAGGGATATATATAATGGATAAAAATGAGTTTGTAGGCTGAAGATTGTATACAAACTATTTTTGTACATATTATAGGAAATATGTTTGGAAACAAGATGTGCGCAAAAATGTGTGTGATAGAGCTTCAAACCTATTCACTATTCTTTAATAAAACTCTAAACTAAAAACAAATCTAATAAATTATCATGAGCAAACTTGAAGTCTTGAGCCATGCAATGCCTTGCTAGAGCCTTCTCTTCTATGTTCCTTCCTTGATGTGCAAAACGCCTTCTTTGCTTCATGAACCTAGAAGTTCTTGCAATAGCTAAGTAATGGCCTCCAAATATGGTACTAACCTGAAACTTATCTTAAACAAACTAATTAGTACCAAATAGCTCTTATTTATTTTGTTATCATCAAAACTCTAAACAAATGGAGAGTGTAACCTTTTGGGCCAACAGTTGCCACATGTCCGGCAGAGTTGAAGGGACATCTTTCCTTTGGCGCGCGAATTTTGCGTTGCATTTATATGTACGCCACGCGTCAGACGGGGATTAGGCCTCGAGCAAGCGCCCCGTATCTTTGGGGATCACTGTGCCTATAAAAGACAACTGTCTTTCAAGAGTCATCATTAGACTCTTCTTCTTCACCGAGCATTACATTTAGAGTTAAGAGAAGCTTGAAGCTTTTTCTATTTTCACCGTCTTCGACACTGATTTTACAGTCGAAATGGCACCAAAGCTAAACATGTGGCTTCGTCCTCGATCACTGCTGCTCCTGAGACTCCGATGGGTGTTTCTTCCACACAGGAGAGCCCTATTTCAGGTAGTAAAACCATCTGATTTGGTTTCCGCCATTGAAGGAGCTTATAGAGTTCTTTCAACTCTGAAGTCCCTTTTGAATGTGAACCGCCATCACGAGGCTCGTGCCCGTGTTTGATCGTCAGACGCGATTTTTGAATTGGTAGGCAAGATGCGAGTTTGATGACTTTCGCGTCCTTGCTTTATCAATCTGAGTCCGTATCTGTTTGTTGAACGCGGGCCTCATTGAACTCTGCGTTTTGATTTCAGCACTCAGAATTTTTCTAAGTGTGAGGAGTTCAGACACAGACTTTTTTGTGATCCTCGCGTCTTGTAAGATTAGATGCAAGTTTTACTGAATCTTGCGTCTGAGTCTGATACTTAGAATTTTTTTCCTTCTAAGTTCTGAATTTGAAATGCAGGCTACATGCAAGCCTTACATTTTTGAGTCTAGACGCGGATTTTGCTGATTTCTGCGTCTGGGCTCATTCTTGCGTTTGAATTTCAAGCACTTAGCCATTTTCTTTTAGATTTCTGACCAAGTGTTGTCCTCTTTGTAGTACTACTCCTCCAACCCTTTGTCCAAAAATTGCCACTTTGGGCACGTAGGTGGCGCTGATCGTAATCTGACCTTCGTGCTTTAGAGAACTACTCCTGTGACTACTGGTAAGTCGCAGGAGCGAAGGAGAGGATCTCAAAGGCCAGTATGGTGACCCTCTGGGAGATTATCTCTGATGAACTGTTTGAGACGGATCTCGCACTCCATTACGGAAGCCTGTTTTCCTTTTTGGTAACGACATCGACGAGGACGATAGGATTCTACATGACGGGGATTATAAGTGGCTCAATCAGATAGGGGACAGGAGGTTCTTTCTTCCCAACATGGAGAGAATGTATCCCTTGTCCTATCTACAACACATTTATGTTCATCGTGCGATGGATTGGGATCTTTCCCGATTTGTCTCCGGTGTCTCTCTTGGCAGATTAGGTGCCAAAGACACACTCTGCTGGCCATGAGAAAGAGGTCTTTGGTTTATTTCCCAGATTAGTCAGATCTGAATATCCGAGAGGAGAAACCCCATAGCTTCGCACCACTTTCGTCAACCAGTTCATGAAAGTTAGGGGTGATTTTCCCGTCGACTTCTGTCTGCTCGGGTGGGTCCATTCTACCAACAGATCCTGGTGGGGTAGGATGGTTGGATTTGTCCTTGTCGAACTTGGAGCTCTGCTGCAACAGGTGGGGTTATACCACTCGGTCAGGGTTGTACAGTATGGCCTCCTACAAAGTTCTCACAATTTTACGGCATCCTAGAGCATTATAATCCTTTGACGGGCACATTTTTTTACTCTAGTTGGAGAGATGGGGCTCGTCCTTCATGAACTGTATGAAGTCTCGGGGCTAGTTATGGGATATGCCCTTATGAAGAATACGTCCCGACTTCTGAAGAACTTCATCTCTTGAAGAAGGAGGACCCTCGGGTGCACGAGACATACTGGCAAGTGTTGGTCACTTCCACATCTGCGGCCAAATAACCTCCTGAGGAATAGGGGTGTCAAGCAGATGTCCTGGGCGAGCTACCTATTCAATGGTATAAATGAGAAGGATAGCCTAGTGACCAGTCTGGCTCCTTGCACTGATGAAGAAATTGCTGAGAGGATCAACGCCTCTGTGAACTCTTACACTACGGAGTCAAATGAGGATACTTTCAAATCTGATACGGTCTTTGAAAGTTTTCATCATCAGGCTCGAGTTCCCATTTCTGACGGGCGCTATTGCGGGCTTCCTTACGCTATGGCTGAAGCGTTGCGTGGTGCCAACACTGCCACATGAAGTAATTATCGCCGAAGTGGTGTACCCGGCGGTTTTGCTTGCCTACGAAAAGTCTATCGCCCTCCTTCAAGTATTGGTAGCTGGAATTCAAAGTAGGTTACGGGCTCTGGTTAAAAGCCTGTGCCAAGTGGAGGCCATTGTCGACTCCGAGGGCAGGCCAGAGGTTGATTCGGAGGGAAGGCGAGAGTGAAGACCCTAACCCAGAATCGAGCTCCCACATACGTACCTGATGGCTTGTTACGTCATGCACTGCCCTTCACTGATGACGGTGGTGCCACTTTCTGCAGGGTTTGTTCCCTTCGTGCAGAAGCTGGAGAATTCGAGCTAGTCTTACTATTACATGTTCTATGTTCGAAATGTATTCTGAACGTTTCGAACTATCATCTCGACCGTTGCTTCCCCGAGATCGCCGGTGCGGCTTATGGAGATAAATTTGCCGATCTTGCGGGACCAGATGATTACACAAGACTGCTATCGGGAGTCTTCTGGTGGCTGATTAATATTCGGCTTGGATATCTGCTCTTCCGGTAAGGGAATTCATGTACGATCGAGCCTTACATGCCCAGTCGCGCTCGACAGTTTGGCTATGATCAATTGTATATCGGCAACCCCAATGCTAATCTCTCCTTCAGTGGGAATTTATTTGAGGGTGCTCGGGCATGGTACTACTGCGTGGCTGGAGGGACAAAGGCTATTTTCAGTCTTCCTCACAAGACGCCAAATTGTTATACTAGCCTCAGCTTCTGTATCTAGTACTCCCTGGCTAGTGGGATGCCTAGTTTCAGAATAAATACCTTGTGCATTAAGAGCATCAAAGCGTCTTATAAGGACAAGTTAGAGTCCAACAAGCGTATGCGAGGTATGGATGAATATCAGGCAGCCGAGAAGGAAACAGGAGGGGAAGCAGGGATGGGAATAAGGACAGCAGCACCCAGGGGCAACCTGCTAAAAAGAGTCGGCAGGCTGTGTCCAAACGTTCCCAAAGTTATGCTTCCAAGGGTGAGCCTATCCCGAAGAAGGCTAGGAGGGAATCGGAGGTTGGAACTTCAATGCCCGAGGTAGTACCTTCTAGTGTTCAGGAGCAGAGGGAGGGAGGAAGATGAAGTGGAGGTCCTCCTTTTTCGTATTAGGGACCCCGTGATCTTGGAAGAGGGGGAACTCGCAGGTGAACCCGCCATGGCTGAAGAGGTCAAGCAAACCGAAGTTGACCTGGTAAGGAGGGATGACGTTGAGATTCCGGGGGTCTCACTCAACCTGGCCTTCTTCAGTTCATGAAAGAAGGGTTGATGTGCAACAACCTGGGTCTCCTAGTATATTGATGCCTACCTCGCGAGTTTCGACCCCAGCCCTACTACTGGGGTACTCAGTGGTAAGGTCTCGATTGCTGAGACCTCCTGTGTTGAACTGTTGTCTTTGTCGTCCGAAGAACATGGATATTATTCTGGCGAAGAAGTCAATTTTGGCGATGAACCCGCTCTTCCTGATAAGAGCAAATTCTCACATATCTCAGAGGAAGAGATACAGGGATGTGACCCTGTGACGGTTTCGCCGATAACAATGATCGCTGGTACTGAAGGTATTTTCCTTGTCTTCTTGAACCGGCTCCTCATCAGGTTTGGGAAGAGTTCTGACACTTCATTTTGATTTTCTTCTACAGGGCTGGCTGTCGACAGTGAAGCCACAACTTCTTCTCATATTGAGGAGATGATCCAAGAGCTGGCCCAGCAGGAGGGCCTTGAGGCTCCTGTTACCGGAATGCCTCAAGAGAGTGCAACCGTCAAGGTCAGGGAGGCCTCAACCCCATACGACCTATCCAGGAATTCGCCATCTTCAGATACTCAACTTAGTAAGAGAATACTGACGTATTGGATACTCTCCTTTTTATTGTTATCACTGACATTTTATGGTGATATTTGTAGAGAGCACTAGGGTAGCTCAAGTTAAGGATCCTGTGGCAAGCATTGGCGCAGAAGGTAGCACAGTTCAAACTTCGGCTGGGGAACCCAACGCCGTAGGGTTTGCTGTTGCTTCCATTATGGTGGAAGCTGCTATGAGAATAACTGTCCCGGAGGTATCGGTGACTACCTCAGTATCTGACGAACCTATCGTCGACCTCACCCCTGCGCAAGTTGAACTGATTCCCGTCTCTCATCCTGTCATGGAAAGGGGGTCCGGGAGTACATCAGCAGGGTTATCTCCAACTAACGACATCATGGAAGAGTTAGCACGTCAAATGGTACAATATTTTTTGCTTCCATGAGATCTTGTATTGCCCTGATCCTTTCTGGGGGCAGCTCTTTTGAGTTTGCCCGAATACTTCTCGAAAATTAGATTTTGAACATTGGTCATACTGGGAGTCCTTCGCAGGCTAGGGCATGCCTGATGCTGGTTGAGCAGCTGGGGAACCACCTGAAGGAGCTCACGACTCTGGAGAATGCTGGTTCAGTAGATGAGGGTTGGACAACACTGAGTAAGCTTCTCCCCGCTCAAGAATATGAGCGAAAGGAGATGGAGGAACAAATAGCTGAAGAGGCGGCCCGTCATCTCCAACATTACCAAGATGACCACCAAAGACTGATTGGTTAGTTAAGGAATCTGAAATCATCATACAGAGTGCAGAGCAGGTTATTGCCACTGCTCGAGTTACCATTGCCAGGGCACAAGCCTTGATCGAGACCAATGAGCAGAAACTTGTTGCTGCTAGAAAAAGGTTAGATAAGCTGGAAACTGTCAGGACACAGGTTGAAGAAAACCTCTCTGCTCATTCCTCTAGATTGGAGTCTCTTCAGGCGCAACTGGCTACAAAGAGATTTTTGTCTAAGAAGGAGTTGCGGGTCCAAGCTCTGGTGGAGGCTGAAACGACACGTCAGCACGAGATGCATCGCCTCCGAGAACAAATCTGTTCTATGGCGAAGCAAGATTATTAGCCTTCTTCTCCTTTTTGTTTTGTTCACCCTCCTTTTTTTTTGTAACACTCCATTTGTCAAGAGTGTCTATACTACTTTTATTATTTTTGAATCAAATATAAAAGTCTTCGAAGTTTTGTTTCAACTTTATCCTTTCAAGTTCTTTGCTAGCTGTAGATGAACTCAATTTCATAACCGTAGTCCTTGACTGTTTGTGAAACGTGTTGGCCCAAAGGCCTTCCACCCTAGTTTTGATGATGATTAACTCATGTAGTTATGTGTACTAATAATCTTGTGATTTTAGTTTCAGATCATTAATCAAGTTATTAGTAGGTGATTAGCTTCAACAGAGATGATTTGGAAGCTTTCACATGTTGATTAAAGAGCCCGAGCGTCAAAGATCATATATAGCACTTGCTCGGTGGATCAAGGAGTTTTGGATCGAGTCGGCATGGAGATTGCGCTCTACAAGAAGACTTCGGTACCTAGTTTAGTTTTGTGTTTAGATCCAAATTGTAAAGATTAGAATAGTATGATATGCTCAAGTTCACAACACACACGTTTCATGTTTTGAATATTGTTTTTCGGTTTTGGTTTAACCGATCTTGGTTTTCATGAATAGATATTATATCAAAACAAGTTTACAGGTTTAATGTATATTAGATTTGTTCTATATACATGCATGCTTCAACTACTTAGACAAACTTACTTTGATATACCTATTCATGTGTTTTAGGTTTTGTGTTTTAAAAAACTCATTTTTGGAATTATAGACAAAAACATGGATATATATATGTTTCATGTATATAGGATTATATCCATATACATCATGCCTAAATGTTGTTTAATATCATATTTTTGTATTTGGATGAGTTTTGGACAAACCGTATTTTCTATTCAAAATCCAAGTTTTAGAAAATACAGTTTTTGGTTTTTAAAAAAATATTGTAAGATACAAAAATAGTTTTAATTGCTTGATATTTGAGTCAAAACTTTTATCATGTGTTTATATATCAATGCAAATTGTCAAAACTATTTTTGGGGATTTTTAAATAGTTTACAAGAATTTATTGGATATTTAATTCCTTAGTTTTTCTGGCCAGAACAGCCTCTGCCAGGCTAGGTCGGTCGACCCTAACGGTCGGCCGCACCAAGTAGCCGGTCGACCGTTCGGGTCGACCGACGTGCACGGATACGTGCACGCTGGCTGCCTATTGGGCCGGCCGACCGCACGGTCGACCGACTGCATGCAGGCTAGTCTCTGTTTGTTTCGGTCGATCGGTGGTCGACCGGTAGCTGGCAACGGTCAGAATTTGACCGTTGGACGGTCGACCGGCCAGTCGACCTGTAGTGCATTTCTGGCAGTTTCTGCTGCCAACGGCTATATTTTTCTGGGGAGTATAAATACCCATTGGAAAGAGTTTTTCTCTAAGATTTTTTGTGCGAATTTTTCCTGACTCTCTAGTGTTTTCACAGCAATCAAAAGAAGTTTTTGGGCTTTATATTGATCAATCTATTTGGTGTTTTTGCTAGGGTTTGGAAAATCAAAGAAAAGGGTTTTTGGGAAAAAGAGTTTTGATTCATCTTCTATATCTTGGTTTCAGTTTTTCCCAAGGATTTTCTTTGTGATTTTGATTTTCATTCCATTGGTTTTCTCCACACTTGAGCTACATCTACTTTCTTATTCTATAGGATCTTTGTGTGGGAGAAAGAGATTGTTTGTGGTTGTTGTTTAGACCACCAAGTTGTAAACCCAATCTTTTCTTGGCTTTGTGACTTGGGTTGTATCCCTCAAGTTGTGAGGTGATCCTTGTGTTTGCTTTGTGCTAATCCCTCAAGTTGTGAGGTGATTGTTTTGTTGGATTGGAGCGTGCCTCAAGGAGGAGGTTGTGGTTGTAAAGAGAGGAGTTGGGTACTCCTTGTGAGAGTTCTTTGTGGACTTGCTAGTGGATTAGAAATCCTTCGTGTGTCGAAGGCGGGGATGTAGAGCTGGGTGCTCGAACCTCGAAACATATCTTGTTGTTTGCGCTTGATCCATTGACTCTCTCTCTCTATCTCTCTCTTTACTTTGTGCCTTGTAACTATTCATATTGTGCAATAATTATTGCTTGGCTTGGTTGTGTGTGCATCACTTGTTGATTGCACTTGAGTGTATTGCATTAAGTTTCTAAATTCCGCATTGAGTTCATTAGATTAGCATAATCACCTATTCACCCCCCCCTCTAGGTGATTTTTTCAATTGGTATCAGAGCCTCCGCTCCAGATATTTAGGTTTAACCACCTAGGAGTGAGATCTTAGTTTGCTAATCTTCATTTGCATTGCTCATTTGCACACATATAGTTGCACTCATGGCTAGCGCTCCTATGTTTGACTTTACTAGACATAATATTTAGATAGCCAAGATGAGTAGTCATTTAAAAGGTCTAGGACATCTAGTTTACCAAGCCTCTACACTAGAATCCTTCCCAAATAGTAGCAAGCATAAAAAGGCAAATGCATTAGCCCTTAAGACACTTAGATCATCTCTCAATGAAAATTTATTACATGTTTTTGATCACTATGACTCGGCTTTTGCAGTTTGGAGTATATTGACGTCTCCCGAGCTACCCGTGATCATCAACAAGTTGAGGAGATCTAGGAGAGACAAGTCCGACGAGCATTGCCTCATGGTCCAAGGGAAAAACTCCCTTGAGGTACAATCGGATTCTCAACTAGATGATTGCTCTAGTTCCTATTGTGATGGTTGTTTTAGAAGCTCAAACCTTAAATATGGAACTTGCCACAAAGCTTGAAAATTCTTGAAAAAACATAAACTTCTGAAAGAGGATAATCTTGTTTGAAAAATGAATTAAAGGATTTGTGTTCTAATTTTGAATTGGTTTTGCAAGAGAAGGAAGAATTACTAGTGAACGTGACTCACTAAGATCTCAACTAGACCTTACCTTAATGAGATTGATGTTTTAAAAAGCAAAAATAATTGTGATGATGTTGTGTGAAAACAATGAGGTTTTATCTTCAAAATTGGAATTTGTTTTAAAATACCTTGTTTTGAAAAATGGAATTGATTTCATTACAAAAGAATTGGATTTAGTTTTAAAGAAAAATGAATCTTTGAAAATTGATATAGATTCTCATGTTTGTCATGCTAGTATAGCTTCTTATTCTAGCACTCCTATTGCATGCTCCACTTTATCTTCGAGTATTGAAAAAGATATAAATGTTTTGAAGAAAAGTGTTTAATGTTTGGGCTCCACTTTGAGCCAATGTACATTGAATCGTACACGCTTGGAAACCTTGGTTCGAAAGAAACAAGTTTCATCTTTACATGTACACCATCACGGCATACACATGCTCATCACGGACACAACCATAACATGTATGCTCATGTGTACACATGTACACATTGTGGTCGAAAAGGCCATCTTGCTAGATTTTGCTATGATCATTTACATAATGAAAATTTAGCATGTGATCTTGTTTGGGTTAGAAAAGAAACTAACCCCTATGGACCCAAAAGAAAATGGGTACCAAAAACCACCTCGTTGACTTTGATATAGGTGGGAGCTCTCGCATCATGTGAGAGTATTGGTGCCTTGAGGTGGATGCGTTCTAAGCTTAAAAGAGAACCATTTGGATGCTTCACTCTCAAGGGGATTTGGTGGGAGAACCACCGTGGTTTGGAGAACTAGAGATGCACCTTCATCGGTTTGGTATCATTCTCTAACTCCCATTTTTATTTGCATGCTTTTCATGTTCATCTATTCATAGCATGTCTTGTTTCATTGTTCATTATGCTTATGTCATGTTGATTGGATTAGTATTATACATGTTAGTTACTTGAGCACCCATGTTTTATATGGATCTATATTTAGTGTTCGCACCTTGTTTAAACTAACATGTATGCCCTAGATCTAATGCACATGCATATGCATTATGACCATTTGGATGTTTATGATTGTATGATTTTGTTTTAATGATTCATGTTTTGATAATTAACATGTGCTGTAATAGCTAAACAATGGTGATGTGTTTTATGATTTCTGTTTTTGGCACATGTTTTTGATGTTTATAGACTATTATGTATTTCATGATTCTAATAGCATATGGATTTTCTTCATGATCATTTTATGTCTTTCATGTTGATTTATATCCCGTTTTATGCTTAATGATTTGATTACTTGTTTAGATGTTAGTTTTCATTAAGACTAGATTTATACTTGTATGTAGTGGGACACAAATAAATCTTTATATATGTTTGTGCTTGGATGCTTATTTGTACCCATTAAATGTGCTAGTATAGTCTAGTTTTGATGATTCATGCATTCTAACTTGTATTCCTCATTTGAATATGTTTTTTTTTATGATCATGTGTTTTAACTTCATGTATATGTCTATCTTATCCAAACTATTGATTATACATGTACATCCTTGAGCCACATGCCTTCATGCATATACCTTTGTGGACTCATTATGTTTAGGATATGTATGTATACTTTAGTTTATACATGACAAACATATACCTTGAAGTTTAAATTGTTTTGATGATTTTCATATTTTAGGTAATCTCAATTGGTTTATGAAAATCTAGTTTTTCATGTTTTCATGTTTTCAAGGAATTTCATATGAGCTTAATTGAATATTTTTATGTTGATATGTGCCACATTATACTTGTACACTCACTTTATTAGTTTACTCATGATTTGTTTTCATGAAACTATGATATGGACTTTATGAATTTTGAGTGTTTAGTGATCATGTGATTTACATGTGTTTCATGAAATACAATCTTCTTTATTCCTTACTTGAAGGATTTCGTACTATTTTAAAAGTTTTTCTTATAACTAGTTCGTATTCTTCACTATGGTAGAGATTTTCAAACATACTACATTTTCAAATCTATTTTTGAAAACCCCTACCTTCAATCGGAGGATGGATGGGAGATCATGTTCATGTATGCTTTAAAATGAAAATTATTTAAAACTTGAACCATGATTGGGAGGTAGATAATATGAGATATACATTTGATCTTATTGTTATTTTAATTGGTATCATTGAATTCTTTCAATTGGTATCAATTTTGACCTTTCTTGTATACTCATATATGTTTTGTATGTATGTATGATTTCAATTCCAAGAATATCAATTTCAATTGTATCTATTTTTCATACATATATATGTTTTATTTGTGCTTATTATATCCCTATATCTTTAAGCACAAAATCGTGTTTATGCTAAGCTGAGCTTCAATTTTGTTTCAATTGATTACTTTTAAATGGTATCAAGCCTAAGCATTGTTTTAGTTTGTATTTCATAAAGGGGGAGAAATTTGATTTTGTCTTTCAATTGGTATTTGTACTCCCATACTTTATGATTGAAAATTTCAATTTGGTATCATATGTTCAAAATGAAAGATATTTACAATTGGTATCAAAATTTTGTTTAGACATTCAAAATTTATTATGTTTAATTTCAATTGGTATCAAGATTTTCATGTGTTTTGCTTAAAATTGGTATCAATATTTTGTTTGTTTCCTTTCAATTGGTATCAAGATGCTATTCTTTGACATATTTTCAATGGTACCTTAATTGATTGTCACCCCTATTTGGTTTTGTTTTTGTTTTAGACAAAAAAAAAGAAAATATTATTTTATTGATTCGTTGTTTCGAACAAAAAGGGGGAGAAAAATTTATTGATTTGGTTTTATTTTTACCCCTTATTGAAGATTGATTCTTTGTATTAAAAAGAGAGAAGATTTTGTTTTGTTGTGGTTTTTACCCCTTTGTTGATGATTGACAAAAAGGGGAGAATTATTTTGAGAAAGATCTTGAGTTTATATATGCATGTTTATGTTTCGCATATATTAAGTTTAATTTAGTTTAATTTTAATTGGTATCTAGAGTATCTAGAGCATGTTTTGTAATTGGTTTCTAGAGCATGTTTTGTTTTAAACATTTCATTGGTATCTAGAACCTTTTATTGTTTATGCATAGATATGCATGTTTCATGTTTCATGTTTTGATATTCATTGCATATTTATTGCTTATTTGTTTATGCATGAGTTAAGGGGGAGCGTCTTTGAAGCTTAACTTAAATCCATGTATATATAACTCCATGAGTTTTGTCATCATCAAAAAGGGGGAGATTGTTAGCCCAAAGGCCTTCCACCCCAGTTTGATGATGATTAACTCATGTAGTTATGTATACTATAATCTTGTGATTTTAGTTTCAGATCATTAATCAAGTTATTAGTAGGTGATTAGCTTCAACAAGATGATTGGAAGCTTTCACATGTTGATTCAAGAGCCCGAGCGTCAAAGATCATATATAGCACTTGCTCGGTGAATCAAGGAGTTTTGATCGAGTCGGCTTGGAGATTGCGCTCTACAAGAAGACTTCGGTACCTAGTTTAGTTTTGTGTTTAGATCCAAATTGTAAAGATTAGAATAGTATGATATGCTCAAGTTCACAAACACACACGTTTCATGTTTTGAATATTGGTTTTCAGTTTTTCGGTTTTAGGTTTAACCGATCTTAGTTTTCATGAATAGATATTATATCAAAACAAGTTTACATGGTTTAATGTATATTAGATTTGTTCTATATACATGCATGCTTCAACTACTTAGACAAACTTACTTTGATATACCTATTCATGTGTTTAGGTTTTGTGTTTTAACAAAACTCATTTTTGAAATTATAGACAAAAACATGGATATATATATGTTTCATGTATATGGATTATATCCATATACATCATGCCTAAATGTTGTTTAATATCATGTTTTTGTATTTGGATGAGTTTTGCACAAACCGTATTTTCTATTCAAAAATCCAAGTTTTAGAAAATACAGTTTTTAGTTTTTAGAAAATATTGTAAGATACAAAAAATTTTTAATTGCTTGATATTTGAGTCAAAACTTTTATCATGTGTTTATATATCAATGCAAATTGTCAAAACTATTTTTGGGGATTTTTAAGTAGTTTACAAGAATTTATTGGATATTTAATTCCTTAGTTTTTCTGGCCAGAACAGCCTCTGCCAGGCTAGGTCGGTCGACCCTAACGGTCGCCGCACCAAGTAGCCGGTCGACCGTTCGGGTCGACTGACGTGCACGGATACGTGCACGCTGGCTGCCTATTGGGCCGGCTGACCGCACGGTCGACCGACTGCATGCAGGCTAGTCTCTGTTTGTTTCGGTCGACCGGGCGGTCGACCGGTAGCTGGCAACGGTCAGAATTTGACCGTTGGACGGTCGACCGCCGGACGACTGATTGATATACAATTTTGCATATTTTACCACATCAATTCCATGCATATTGCAAATAAAAATGATTTTTTAATGTTCTTCTCTCTATTTTTGCAGGTCCACATCTGAAATGAGAAAAGGCCCAAAATCCTTTAATTAGCAATAATTAAATGGAATTAATTCCAAGCCCAAAAGAGAGCCCAAGTTTGAGCCCAGGATCTGGAGAATTCTACGCGCCAACTCACTCTTCCATAAGATCCACGTGGATAACAAACTGTAACAAACTCGCAACAGAAAATCTGGCCTCAACGGCCTTGATCTTGCCGCAATTTCTGGGAGTTTGCCGCCAATTTGCGGCAGTTACAGGGTTGTTGGAGCCCGGATTTCTCTCCAACAACCAGGCTCTAGATCCTTCTCTCTGAGGCTATAAATATAGGACCAGGCTTGCGCAACAGTGGGTGGAAGAGAGATTAGAGATTAGATGCTTGTATTTCTCTAGGATTTTATAGTGCTCTAGATCTTCTTCCTCTCTAGAAATTCTGCAAAAGAGAGTTGTAAGAGAGAGAAAGCTTGTGTACACCAAGGAGTGACAACTTGTGAAGCAAGGATTCATCCATTCTCTTCTCTCTACTTGAGCATTTTCTAGTATTACTTGCTTTCTTTACTTCTAGTTTTTACTTTACTTGCTTTTAATTCATGCTTTGCTTTTCTTTTGTAATGGCTAGTAGCTAATTCTTTCTTCTCATGGCTAGCTGACAACATTACCTTGCTAACTACTAACTCATGGGTGATTGCTATCTTTAATCTTGCCAAGTTGTATGGTCTTCTCTTCTCCGATGGGTTACTTTCATGCTTGGCTAGTATCTTGTTGTAATTCTCCATATGATTCATGTGTGCCTCATTTAGCCTTGTCTAGAACAAGTGCCTTGATGAACATGGAGATGGATCACCAATATGCTATTTGTTGTACAACTTCTTTACTTCCATTAATGAATGTTGTATCTTCTTCCTTAGCATCCCTTGAGTGTAGCTCTTTGATTCCATTATTGAAAGTCTAATTTGTAGGCCTATGACATCTATGAGGCTACAAGACAAGTCCAAGAATGATCACCCGTCATCCAAGGGAAAGTAATTAGACCAACACGCAAGACAAATCTATGCCGATGAATCGACATGAGGCATGCATTCACCATCACGGAGTTTAGTAAGTTTTAGCAAGGAAGTAAGGTTAGCTAGTCATGGTTTTCTCATCTTAATTCTTTCTACAAGTTTTCATTCATTGGTTTTCTTTCCAAAGTAAATATCATCTTTTGATTTCTTTTTACTTTCCATCATGAACAATCCACACAATTCTTTTACTTCTTTTTCCAATTTGTTTTTTTTCTTTTAAGACAAAGAAGAATCTTCGTTTTCTTTCTTCACAACGAACCGTAACGCTTCCATCGCAAGCTCTCCCCGAGAATCGACTCGGTATAGCCCATGCTATAACGGAGATAGGAAAGGGTACATTAATCATTTGGAATACATTTGTGGAGTGATCAAAGCACTTGAGGTTGAATCTAAACCTTATCTCTTTTATTGAATATATTTTGTGTGCAAATTATACTCCACAATACAACACGACCTGTAGTGCATTTTCTGGCAGTTTCTGCTGCCACGGCTATATTTTTCTGGGGGCTATAAATACCCCATTGGAAAGAGTTTTTCTTTAAGATTTTTGTGCGAATTTTTTCCTGACTCTCTAGTGTTTTCACAGCAATCAAAAGAAGTTTTTGGGCTTTATATTGATCAATCTATTTGGTGTTTTTGCTAGGGTTTGAAAATCAAAGAAAGGGTTTTTGGGAAAAAGAGTTTTTGATTCATCTTCTATATCTTGGTTTCAGTTTTTCCCAAGGATTTTCTTTGTGATTTTGATTTCTATTCCATTGGTTTTCTCCACACTTGAGCTACATCTACTTCTTATTCTATAGGATCTTTTGTGTGGAGAAAGAGATTGTTTGTGGTTGTTGTTTAGACCACCAAGTTGTAACCCAATCTTTTCTTGGCTTTGTGCCTTTGGGTTGTATCCCTCAAGTTGTGAGGTGATCCTTGTGTTTGCTTTGCTAATCCCTCAAGTTGTGAGGTGATTGTTTTGTTAGATTGGAGCGTGCCTCAAGGAGGAGGTTGTGGTTGTAAAGAGAGGAGTTGGGTACTCCTTGTGAGAGTTCTTTGTGGACTGGCTAGTGGATTAGAAATCCTTCGTGTGTCGAAGGCGGAGATGTAGTGCTGGGTGCTCGAACCTCGAAACATATCTTGTTGTTTGCGCTTGATCCATTGACTCTCTCTCTATCTCTCTCTTTACTTTGTGCCTTGCAACTATTCATATTGTGCATTCATTATTGCTTGGCTTGGTTGTGTGGTGCATCACTTGTTGATTGCACTTGAGTGTATTGCATTAAGTTTCTAAATTCCGCATTGAGTTCATAGATTAGCATAATCACCTATTCACCCTCCCTCTAGGTGATTTTTTCAAAATGCAGTCTTT